>PVKE010018829.1:0-29110 GCA_004027555.1 Craseonycteris thonglongyai
GAGAACACTTCAGTATGAGGCTACAGAGATTGGAGCCCAGATCATGAAGGGTAGTGGAGGCCATATAGTTTTTTCTAAAAGCAATAGGAAGTCACTATATCTGGGGTGGTAGGTGATAACATGAGCAGATCATCATTTTACAAAGACTGCAGAGATTGCCTTGTGGAGAAGCAAGTAAGAGCTGATATGCAGGGAGAAAGGAATTGACAAAATCAGTAAGAAATTGTGTTGAGGCAAAAAGATCATGTATGGTTATCCAACCAGTACAACTGAGGCATGAGATGTCACAGAAGACTCCATGTGTTCTGGCTTAGGCTATGGGACAAGATATTTTTATTCCCCAAGACGTAGATCACCGAAGAGGAAGTGTAGCATGAGGAAGGCATGTTAATATCATGAATTTTGATGAACTGCTTGAAGATGCCTTTCAAACATTCCAATGGGGCTGTCAGGTGTGCAGCTGGAGATTTGGGTCTTGATTCCAAAGCAAGATGTACTTTGAAAATATAAATGGAGACACCATAAGACTGCAGTAAATAAATGAAGTGATGAGAGTAGTTAGACAATGAAAAGAGAATTGGGTTTTGTTTTGTTTTTTCAAATGCCATCTTTCTACAAGGCCAGGGCAAATGAAGTACTAATTGCATCGTCTTTGAAAATCACTGTTTAAGAGGCCTTTAGCCATCCAGTCAAAATTCTAGCTACTCAAAATGTATTGAGTAGTTTCCTGTTGTTTTACTTATGTTTTGCTATTATTTGTTTTTTCCATGTAGCCCTAGTTTTGAAACACTTACCCGTTGAAACAAATCTTAATTATTAAATGATAATAAATGTTTTAATTCAAACTTAGATCCCTCTACACCTCAGTATACCCATGTGTAGAGTAGAGATATGGTTCTCCCTTCTTCAACAGAGTTATAAGACTATACATTAAACAAGGAAGTGATAAGTAGAATAATAACATTTAAGGGTAAAATGACTCTTCATAAAGTGCTTGGCCCAGTGTCTAAAAAGCAATAGTTTACGTTTTCTTTTCTTCCAAACCCCTCATTTACAGAGTCTAATCTAAACATCACAGTTAGTTAAAAGCATAACCCAGATTAGAATTACATGGTTTTACCTGCTGTTCTTTTGCTAGTTAATAGTAAATGCCTGACCCTCTATATGCTTACACGGGGTGATGGGGAGTGTGTCTGCAGTTGCGAGAATACATATGATGTGCCTTTTCTCTAGTCCTTCTGAACCACTGGCTAGACCCCCAGAACATGATTATGTTTCCTCATCCTAGTGCTTTATTCTTCTTAGACCATCCTTTCCCTTCTATTACTTTACTTAGACTTCCACTATTCATTTTTCAAAATTAAGATTCAAGTGTCAGCTAAGATGAGGCACCTTATCTGACAGCACCTGTATTTGGTTATTTTATGGGTCAGTTTCACTAGGCCAAGGTACTCAGCCATTTGGTAAAATATTTTTCACTATCTCTATTTCCCTTTGTGTGTATGTCTCTATCTCACACTCTCTCTCTTATACTGTTGGTTCTGTGTTTTTGGAAAACCCTGACTAATACACCATCCATTCTCCACCTAATCAGACATTATCTCTTCTTTCTGTCTTCCTCTTTTTCTGCCTTCTTTTTTTATGATCCCACTCTATCACTTTTATTGTATCTGCTATGCTAATGCACCTGCTTTTCTGATCTTGTTGTATTGTGCTCATTTCTGTTCCCTGTATATAAACTGAGAGACCTGTGAGTCCTCAGAGAAAGAACAACAACAACAACAACAAAACCACTTTGGGTAATTACTGTGTAATTAATGCAGGTGTCTACTGAACAAGCAAATTTCATTTCAACATGAAGGTCAAGCAGAACTCATTCCAAGTTGCCTTAGATATGTGTCTACAGGTACATGTGGCTGAACTGAGATAATGTAGGGCTTCTACATATTATGACAGGTGAAAAGTCTGAATATTCTGACTTTTCATGGGAGTGAAATAATCATGTTTAATTAATATATAGTTAAATGAACCAACAGCTGAATTTGGGGGCCCAAAGAGTTATGAGGTAAAAGATACACAACCTACTGCACTGTGGCCACTAGAAATTTTTAGATCCTCCTCCTGGGTTTGAGATAACAGTGTCCCAGTACCTCCTTTCTTTATGTTCCTGGTTATCAATAGAACTCATTTAAGAGGTGTCTGGAAGTTTTTACTGAAAAACAACACTTTTTAAAAAAAATGGACATGTTAGGAGCCTAGATTGTCAGGGATGAGTAGCTGCAAACGAAAAGCATGTTGCAAAGCTAGGAAATTAAACAGGGTCCAACCTCCATAAAGTATAATTTCAAATATGTACTCTATAACTTCTTAGCTAAGTTGTTTCAGAAAGGACAAACTCATCCTTAGAGAATGGGTAAGGGAGTAAAAACCAGATTAAAATCACTTAATGCTAAGGAGGAAACTTGAGGGAATTTATTGTAAGAATGAAAATATCAGTGATAATGAACCAGAAAGCACCAAAGAACTAGAAGTTGAAGAAAGAAAGAAGTTTTAGAGGTTTTTTTTTTTTTTCTCCCTTTTCTCATAAACACTTATGTGTATCATCATGGTGAGGCACCCTGCTAGGAACTGTTTTGAGAGTGGATTAAATGCAAGCTATAGTGCTCCCCATGTGATTATAATGTGCTGCCTGGATTGAGAGCCAGTACATTAGGCAGGAATTACACTCAAGTCGAATGAGCCAGGCTGCACTCACAGGGTGTAGATAGTGAAAGTGACTCTGTGAAAAGGTATTGTAAAAGGCCGGCCCTCCCAGATAAAGTTGAGTATAAGTGGGAGGCAGGCTATTCATTTAGCTTTCACTAGATATTAATAACTGACCTTCAAATTCTCGGTGCTCTTACCTGTGAAGTAATGATAAAGCTCACCTTGCCCTCTTCAATAAATTGTCCATTTATTCATTATATATTCTCTCACGTACCCACTGCATGTCAAGCTCCAAGGATGGATAAGAATGGTCCCTATCCTCATGTTTTACACTCCATGTTGTGATAAAGAGATATATAAAAGTTCAAAGCAATGTAAATGATGCTCTTGGACGCATGTGTGTAAAACCTATGGGAGGGAATATGACAGGAGTAACTAACTAAGGATCAGAGTCAAGGAAAGCTTCATACCAGGGACGGTATTGAAGGGTGAGTGGGTTACAGGGGAGGGTATTTCATTAAAAACACCCAAAGGGAGCCCGGGCACTGATGCAATTGAAAAATGGTTTGGTGGGTCTGAACGGAATGTACAGTAGTATAGGATCAATAGGACACGAGAACAGAGAATGAGAAGGGTCAGATAGGGAAAGACCTTCATCTTCTGCATACCACTGGGGAAAAGTAATCTCCACTTGGTCCTGAGAGTTAATTTACCACTTCAGTACTTTAGATCAAGAATAACCATGACTGAATGTATGTTATACACTACATTAAATAAGTCAAAATGTATTCCCATCTATTAGATATCTATATTAAATACTATTAATAATACATTAACATGTATTACTTCCATCTATTGGAGATCAGAGTATCTCAGTGGACCAGTAGTAAATAAGGCAACTTCTATATAGGCAAATATTACTTTTCTTAATATGACCATGCTGCCTCTCTTCCTTCCAAAATTTCTCTTCATTTAACAAACTTTTCCATTATTTCCTACTAGTCTTCATTAGATTAATGCTTCTGAGGCTTCTAAAATAATAAAATGAAAAGCAACTCATCAATTCAGTGATAATTCCCTTTTGGTAGGTAGTTATGTATCTGGTATTATGCTGGGGATTTTAATATCCATCGTCATAGTATTACTCCAATAATACTGTGAGAGGAATTATAGCAGTGGTAAGAGTTAGCACACCTAGCAAGCCAGGTACTGTTCTGAGTAATCTTCATATAAGAAAGAACTCATTCATCCTCAGAACAATTCTATATCATATATCTTCTTCTTATTCCTATTTCACACACGAAAGTCTAAAGCAAAAAGAAGATGAACTTGCCCAAGGTTACACAGCTAGTAAGCGGCAAGTGGAAGAATAAAGATTCAAAACTGGACAGTCTAATTGTAATACATATTCTTGACCTCAATGAAACATCACTTCACAACAGTACTCATATTAAAACATACACACACACACACACACACACACACACACACACACACAGAGACACACACACAAAAGCAAGCACACAAATAAGGAGTTTGAATAACTTACTTCAGTTCATTTAGTTAATAAATGAAGAAGCAGGAATCAAACGCAGGTTTGCTATACTTGGTGCTTTTAATGAGATCAGTGTTTCCAAATGTGTGTTTTGCAAACACACACACACACACAGAGTGAACCTGTGTGACTTGCACATTTTCTCAATCAGGGAAAAAAAGAATATTGAAAAAGAGCTTTCAGTGGGAAAATCTATGGCATTTTATATTAGAAATGAAAGCATAATCTGTCTACTGCTATATCCATAAAACCTAGACTAATGCCTGTACACAGTTGGCAATAAATATTTGATAAATAATTCTCCCAGAAGGATTCTAGAATCTGTCTCCTGAGAGTGGGGAGACTATATAGCACATTTCTCTAAAACGTATATTCAGAAACAAGTTGAGTGAATATCCATGCAGGGAAGTATAGGCAGTGCATACAGTGAAGTGGGAGACGAAGTGTTTCAAAAAGCAGAGTTCTTCCCTTGAGCAATGTTAGGGAGGAAAGCCACTTATTCCATCTATATATATTTTTGTATCTTTATTTTAGCTAAGGCTCAAGGGTGGTATCTGACATGGAAAGTTGTCTTAGGTACTGCAGAGTAACAGTCATCAACATTCACAGTAATAAGAGTAACATACGTTCAAGGTGGTCATACTTAGTATATTCTTTCACTGACCCAACATTCTTGTCTTGAGCACCAGACAATATTCTGTGGTTTTTAACAATGTCTCAGAATTATGCTTTTAGTACCAAGTCCCTAGGCCCTATGTATCAACTTTCAATGTAATGTTAACAGTCTCACTGTTTTTCCCCTCATTGTGACAGATTTCACCCCCTTCTGGGGATTACAGTAGAGAGTTCACTATCTGTTACCCATATAGATGGAGAACTTCATTTGGAATGGTAACCCTTTCTTCCATACAAAAGGATATTACTGCCATCTCGGCATATAGCCCTTCAGACACAAACTAATACATTCAGTCTCCAAAGGAATTTGTATGCTATAATGGGAATTCATAGAAGTTAGGGAATTATTCCTTCACCTAACAACCTCCATCACAACCTAGAGATCCCTGCATTCACAGCTGCACACAGGCTATAGTTTCATTAATCAATTTTCTCCAAACTTCAACAAGAATTAGAATATCTTTTATTTTTATTGTAGGCTCTATGAGTTCCTATTAATAAAAATTACTAAGAACCTCATTGTTCATCTTGGATCACTAATAGGACAGTTGCCACCTCATCAATAACCATACCTGGCCTATATATCTCTTCTCCAGAACATATAATGAGAAAAATAAATGGGGTAGTTTGGTGCATATGAATGAAAAAGAGAGAGCATTGAGAAAATTGGGCAGATAGGAACAAATTAGCAAAAATCTAGGTCAGCCTAAGTCATTTGAATTTATTCCATATGTAATGACAATTACTGTTACTGTTTGAAAAAGTGAATGACATGAAAAAATGTACGTAGAAAGGTTTATATGTAAGTGTTGTACAGGAAGGATTTTTGTTGGAGAGAGATTAGAGGCAAGGGACCAACACATGTGGTTCCTAAGAATCTAGGGCCCATACTAAAAAAAGGCAAGAAAAATCAAAGATAATGTCTGTAAATACAACAAGAAAGCAAAGAAGGTCACAAGTGTTTGAACTCTAGGGATTCTATCCGGCAGAAGGAAAATTCAGTGTGAGCTCAAATGTTTCTTTCCAGTGAACAGCGAACATTCCAAGCACACATAAGAATACTTACACTGTACAACTAAAGAAACACATGGAATGCAAATACACAGATAATTTATGGGATAATAATACTGATATTATTGGAAATTTAGACAAGAAAAAATATAATGTGTTTGAGTCTAGCCTAATGAGTAAAGATAATGCAAAACATCTTTCAGAAAGCAAACTCAACTGGAGCTGACACCTGACGTCTTAATCACAACAAATGATGCTGACTGCTTCAAGAAAGGCACCGTGAAAAGGTAGATCAAGGACTGAAAAAGAGATTTTTGCCTTTTTTTTTTTTTTTTCTGTAGCCCAAATCTTCATCTACCGATATTTCCATGTCTCTTTCCTTTTCTACCCCAGTTGGGAAAAATGGATAAATATATTTCTTACAAATGTCAGTGATCTGAGTGTCACCCAATCTGAGGAGTCAAAACTATAAATTGTCATTTCAGGCAGATGAAATGACAGTATTCTGTCATTACTATTTGTACTGGATTAGTGTTCTGTTTGTACTGGATCTTCACTATGGGAAGGGAGATAACACACAAATAAAAGACTCTGTTGTCTGTGCTAAGAATTGATCTATAAAGAAAGGTGAGAGGTTAGTGAAACCTGTTCTGAAACAGACAATGGATAATGGAGGGTAGGATACCAAAGGAGAAAACATAGACCATCTCAAGGAGAGTCAGTAATATAAACCAAATTATCTATGACAGCGAGAACTTTGGAATCTCTATAAGTATCCCAAGTTGTTACACTTATTACCTATTTTCCCCAAGTGATCACTAATAAAATTCTTAAAATGAGACGGGCCCCATTAGGGTACATCAGGAGAAGACAGGAGCTATGGACATACGGTATGCTCCACTCCATAGCCAAGTGGCAGAAAGAGAGGAATTCTGAGAGCTGGAAAAGACATGGCAGTCATAGTAATAATGTAATATCTGGCCATCCTCTGCACAGAAGTCTTACATTTGACACATTCCCTGTGTGAAATCAAGGGTCGGTGTTTGTTGACCTTCAAACTCCAAGTCCCCAATCAAAAATCAGCAAATATCTCTGAGTGCCTGCTATGATTCTTGCACACAAAGACTTCAGAAATACATTGTCTCTGTATTTATAATAGAAGCATCCATACTCTGGAAAGAAAGAAACATACATGAGCATGCAATTTTTTTTTAGCATAATAGATTTTAGGATAGAGATAAGTAAAAAGGAGGATGTAATTAACTCTGATTGATGGGAAGGGAAAAGGGAAGAAGTATCACGTTTGAGCTGGAGCTGGAAAAGTAGCTAGAATCTCAGTTGGTGGATGAAGAGGGAGGACCTGGTTAGAGAGGAAGGACCTGGTATAGAGAATTTCAAGAAAAAAGTAACAGTTTGCATAGTGGTCTCTTGGAGTGAGACAAATTCCTAATCATTCCACTTAGGATATCTTGATTCTCCTTAGTCAGTGACTGTTATTTTGCTTTCAACTCTCAGTGCCTTGAGTTAAGGTATCTGCTTTTTATACTCTCCTCAAAGGATGTATGTACACTGCCCTTCTCAACATACTACCCTTCCCTGTGTTTAGAGACCTTTATGCAAATAGGATCAAGATTCATGATTAATCATGATATTCCAAAATATATGGGGACTGTATCTGAGGGCAGTGAAAGAAACTTTAAAAAATATTTTACTTGCTTTGCTCCATAGAAAGAATTCTCAAGGGAGAAATCTCTGAGTAAATTTGTATTTGGGGGAGATAGATGCTATGGAAGGATAAAAAAGGTTCTTATTTAGAACATGCCACAGTTATGAAATTATTGTCTCATGGATCCAAATGCACCCTTCCATTATCAATACGATGGACAAGTTGATACATTCTGTTGGCGTCAGCTAGCCTTTTTTCAACGTTGCAGTCTTTTCTCAATAAGCCTGTGTACAAATTAGCCATAGTGACAGAGATGGAGGCTAAACATGGGTTTAACAATATAGCTTTTCTTCTCAGAAAGACCACTATGGAGAGCCAAATATGCTAACAGCAGAGAAAAAATATGAGGTTCTGATGAAACGCCATCCCTTTAGAGCAGGGAACAGTTCACTCACCTGGTATGTTGATTACGTTGGACTCCTATCATCATAAATACTACAGTGATTGCTTTCACTAGAATAGAGGAATATCTATATATGGATTTGCTTCCTCTGTAGATAATTCTTCTTTTGGCATCACTATGGACCCATGGAATTTTTCTTTATTATCACATTTTTTTTCTGCTCAACATTGCTTTTGACTATAGAACTCATCCTAAAGCAAAAGCATTGCAACACTGTGCTATTTTTCTATGGAATTCACTATTTTTACCATGCACTCTATTACCTAAAAGCAACTGGCCTAATAAATCAATCACTCAAGATTCAGCTGCGGTACCATCTGAGAGAAAATATCCTGAGGAGTTGAGGTGCTGACTTACAAAGCTGTCTGTGTATGCTTGAATTTCTGACCAATATATCTCCCATGTGCATTCTCCACAGGTGTGAGAAATAAGAATGGAAGTGAGAGTGGTTTACTTTACAATTACATCTTATAATTCACATACATAATTTTTTCCTTGTCACCAAAATTCTGAAATAATTGTTTTTACAGATATTTTTTCAAAGTAGAAAGACTTTTTCTACAGGGGCACATAGAAATATTGCAGGGAATGAGAAGGACATTTTAGGTGCTTAATGTCACTGAGCATATGTATAAGGAAGAAGGATACTATACTGGTTGATATGATTGATCCTGATTAATGGGGTATATTTGGATTTTTGCTGTATAGTAATGTAGAAAAGACATGTGAAATCCAGGTCATTCTCTGGGGTGTTTTTAGCATTTCTGTATTAAACTGTAACACTAATGGAAGACTGTAGTTACCAAAGAAAGGCAAAATCAGTTAGAATTCAGAACCTCTAGGAATAAAAGTTTGGGTCACTCACAAGTAAATATCCTTGGCTACATGAGATACTGACCAAGGGCAAACAGGACATGTGGCTAATGGAAAAAATATACATAACAACTATGGCATTACAATCTATTATGGAAATCAGGTCTAAAACAGGCATGCATATTTTCTTTTCTGTCTATTCTAGGCATATTTTCATATGCTACCTAATTTGTGTCTCTCTATGTATATACATATGTTTTAGTACATTAATTAACTTCTTTTTTCATATCTCCTTTCTTGTTATTTCATATAATGTTTGTCAGTATTTAATTTTACAATTTACTTTTTAGGGGACAGAATATTTAATATAGACTGTGACAAAATTTGAGAACCATACATAAAACATCTTCCACAGAAGGTTTGTGATTATTGACTAGAAATAAATATAATGGCTTTTGAGGCTTTAGTTATCTTTGGGGAGGGGATAGGATGTGAGAATCTTTTTAAAGTGCAAAAAAAAAAAAAAAAGCATAAGTACAGTATTGCTTTAGTATAAGCTATAACCATGTGTAGATTGGGGTGTTTGTGTGTGTGTGTGTGTGTTAATTCTAAATGGGCAATGCATGCACTCTACTGGCTACTAACTAGTGTTTGTTAGCCCCCAAAATATCATATGTACTCCACTTTGTGATGCTGGGACTGAGACTCTGTAAGCTCCATGTCTCCTTTGTTAGCGGGATCCCTAGTAGACACTGGTAACAGACTGGAAGAAAAACATGGGAATTGTTTCCTCTTGTGTATTTCATGAACTTCTCTTTACCTGAAGAAGAGCAGTAGAGTCCAGCCTCCAGCTCTTTTATTAGCATTCCCAGAAACAGCATCATCATACCCTCTAGGAAGTTTCCACCTGAGTTGGGCTATTATCCCCACTTCAGAAGTCTGAGATCTAGTTCTGTTAAAATGAACAACAAGAAACTGCTAAATTCTTGAGATATTACTATGTACCACCTGAAGGGAGCCCTACTCAGAAGTTTGAATTCCTGCTCCTTGAGGCCTCCCTTTTATACCAAGAAGTGCCATGAGATGCCAATACTAACTGATCAGTGTCCCCTCATGAGAAGTCTGAGTAGTTTTGTGAAGACCTCCAGAAACCACAGGATTCCATTGTCTCTAACCATTTCCTTATCTGTTCCCAGCCCTAGGGTGGGCACTGCTTCCTCTAATTCCTATTCTTGCGTTGTTTTCAGTTTCCTTTTTCACTTTTTAATTCTCTAACCTATTCAACCTATTATTTGTATTAAAATCTCGGGCATTGTTTCTGTTTTCTTGTGGAATCCTGACTGATACAAAACACACACACACAAATCATTATTTTTTGATAATAAACAATAGAAAAGTTCTTGGCAAATTGGCCATAGGTTAATTGTTTTACAAAATTAAGAAAATGTTTACATACAAAGTTAAGAAAAAATTAGCCAGTAATTATAGAGTATACTTTGAAGGCATAAGACAGAACAGTATCAGAAACACTCAATGTGTATTTAAATTTCACATGCTTTACACATGTAAATACATATTCACATTCTTAAAGTATTCCAAACATGCCTATAAGTTTTTTAATAACAGAAGCCTACATTTGTTTTTAAATTAAAGTGAAAAAGTACACATATCCTGCCAAATAGCCATATTTGGAAAAAACAAAACAAAACAAAAACAACATAAATATTCAACACAAGTGGAATATATAAACGAGTTGTGGTACAGGAGATTCCTAATTATACTAAGAAATTTAGAAGTGAAATTCAAACATTTAAAGTGCACCTATATAAATGTCAAAAGACACTATGTTGAAATGAATTGATTGACATTACTTTGAAGAAAAACATTAAAATAATTCAATTTAAATACTTACATACCTGAGTTGCACTAGCAAGATTTTGAGTGCTCAGTAGCCATACGTGCAGACCCTGATCATTGGATGTCTTACTCATGTTTCTTACCTTGATGATATAACAACCTACGAGTGTAAGTTTTGAACCATATGTGGCAGTTGCATGATGCCAAAGGTCCGGATACAAGTAAAATACCAGTATCTGATGATGTTTTCATTGTTCTCCTTTGTCTGGCCTCTACTTGTGCCTACAAGACTGATTGAAAAGTGGGGAGCAGAGCTCTTTCAGATTAATCCCATAGTAATAACCGTGCACCACAAGAATTATTCTCAGTGGAAAACAGGACCACCGTCATATTTGAGCCTTTCTTTTTGTCTTTATTCCTGAGCTCTGATACTTACTCATGAACTTTGAGTCTTAACACCACTCCTATTTAGCAGTTTCTCTGATAGCAATTCTGAATCAGCCTCTGAACACACTTTCATGTCTTAGCTTTTATTCATTGCTCTCTCAGGATCCATTTCTCACTCCCTAGTCTTTGCTCCAAGGTTTTGGCTTGATTACTCCCGTTTTAACACTTACCACAGACACTAGTATTGCCTTTACTTTGTAACTGAGAAAAGAGGAGAAAAATGAGTACTTGTTAGCAATCAGTTCTGCTTCTGCTTAAGAGATGAAACCATCACAAGACAATGTCGTTCCCAATTTAACAGTAAGAAATGTTGTAATTTAAAAATCATATTTTTGCCTTATCAGAGAGCTAGAGTCACAAGAAAACCAGGCAGCCCGGTTATAACAGGTGGCATGACATGTTGAGGACAGACAAGATATGTAAGCTGTTTCAACTCTGGCAGGCTACAAGAGGAAAGAGTAAAAGCCATAAAACTGAATAAAAGAGAAATAACTGAAAATTTAAGAAACTGAGGAAGCTACATGTGAGCTATGGAACTGTTTTGCATTTCTAAGAATCCAAGGCAAAGGGAGAATGCGCATTCACTTACCAGCTCTTCTTCACAGGCCCTTACTGGGACAGAACGTGGGGCGGAAGAGCAGACGTGTTTGTTGGGTCTACCCAGGTCTGAAGGTGAAGGACACACACATTTGTTCTCTGGGCTACGTAAACACAGGCTGTTTGATAACTAGCTGTTCATGAGGGGTAGGCAGAAGACCTGCTCAGATCACAGATTTTTCCTTGATTTGAAGAAAAGATATCAGCAGCTAGGAAATGGAGGAAGCATTTGCACCTCCATCCCAGTTCTTGCCTTGTTGTCAGGCAAAGATTAATGCCATGGGAGAGGGCTAAGAATTCTGCCACTAAACTCCAACTTGTGCTGACGCTAGGCAAAACCCCATGTTATTAAGCCGACCAGATATTCCATTTTTAACAAGACAGAAAACAATGGTACTGTCCTGTTTCAAACAGTATGTCTGTTCAGTCTACTGACACCTTGTATGTAGCCCAGTGAGACTAGACTGACCTGATATATTGTTTGAATGGGACAGTACCATTGTTTTCTGTCCCATTTAAAATGGGATGTCTGGTCAGTGTACTTGTTACAAATCTTAAAGCTTGTTCTGCTTGTCTTTTTCACCCTAAGATTAAGCCTCAAGACTTCTGAAAAAAATAAATTTCTGTGGTTTCTGCCAGGCTCCATGGTACATTGTTATGGCAGCCCTAGCAAACTAACATGCAGTGGTACCTTGGTACTCATTATTAATTGGTTCTGGGAGTTGTGGCAAGTACCAAAAATGATGAGTACCAAACATTTTTCCCATAAGGAAGACTATACCAGTAAATAAATTTCATGCATACTCAAACCAAAGGCAATGCACATTTTTAAGGCAATACATAAAAAGATAGTGTTGTATATCATTACCTTACATGAGAAATAAACCTAAAAATTAATAAACAGTTAATTTAAGTAAAAACTTCCTTTACCTGTACTAAGAGTCCATGGCCTAATGGGATGGTGGGTGAAGCGTGGTGAGGAGGAGAGGTTAAGTTGGGTGTTGCTTGGAAGGAGAGTCCCCTCCAATAGAACACCAGGCACTTGTTCTCACCCTAACAACCCATTTATCACAGCAATCAGAATAAGTTTTTAAAATGTCCATCTTCTTAAAATTATCGCAGTATCCTGATAAAATGATTTAAAGTCTTTTCACTGTACTTAGGCCCCTGCTGACCTCTTCAACCTCATCATTCACCAGGGTTTCTTTGTTTACCATCTTCAGCTTTCCTGCTCTCCTAGAGACGAGCTAAGCTCTTTCCTGACATGGTCTCTAAGTTTGTTCTCACGTTCTGCAACACTTGCCCCACCTCAATTTTCTATGGCTGCTTCCTTCTTGTATGAATGCAATGTCAAGTTCCTCAGTGAAGGAACTTGCTCACTTCCTCAGTGAAGTCAACTGTCTTAAATTGGAAACTTACCAAGTCACTCTTTATAAATATATATATAAACATATATATATATATATATATAAAATATATATATATATATATATATATATATATATATATATATATATATATATTTTATATCCCCTAATATTTTTTAATTTTTTTATTTTCTTATTTATATTTTTTTTTTTTTTTTCTCCTACTAGAATAATCATTTTCATGACAAGGACTTTGGCAGTCTTTTCATTGTGTGCTAAGAACTTCCTGATGTGTTTATAAAAAATACATTAATTGTCAAACCTACAATTTCAGAGAGCTACTAACATGAGCAGAGTCTTTTGCCTAAGAAAAAGAAAAAGAAAACAAAATGTTTTGAGAACCCAACAGATGGCTGCCTGCTTTAGAATGAACGATTATGCCACACTTTAGTCTACTAAGTATTTCACAAATGTCTCCTATGTGCCAGGGTCTGTGTAAGGTCTGTGCCACATGCTAGAGATGATCAGTACATAGACCTTGTCTTCTGGTAGCTCAAGATTTAGATGTAAAGCTAGACAAACATACAAGGAAGTCTAACAGAAGCAGAATGGTAGAAGAGTCCAAGGATAGCAGCATCCACAAAATCAGCTGTGGGGATATGGATGAGGACAATGATAACGAAATAACTGCTGCTTGTTGTAGGGTATTAATTTTCCTGCTTTAGAAAACCAATGGCACATTTTCAAAGCTGCTCATAATCTAACAGTATGAAAAGAAACCAAGAACAGAGAGGTCCTCTCTGTCTGATACCTCAAGTTGACTTGAAGACAATTCTCTGGTTTCTGAGCTCATCTCCTATTACCCTGGGATTTCTGCCTTTCTGAGCAAACTTCAGCTTTGCAGTCACCAGCAGGCAAGCAGTCTGCTGTTCATTCCTGGAGCTCCAAGGACCTGCCTTCTGCCTGGACTATTTCTGGGCTGCCAAGTTGGCAGGAACTTGGCTTGTGGGCATGTGAGTCAGGGCAGCCTTCTTAGCAGGATGGCCCAGGGGATGCTTGGAAAGCAGAGTTGAGGGGAAACTTCACTGGCAAATGCAGCCAAGAAGTCACTCCAAAAGACATATTAATAATTAATGTGTAGCTGAGGAATGAAGCAGGCTTGCCATCCCAGGAATGTTTTGCTTAAGGTTTGTACCTTGCCAGAATCCTCATGTACTCAAGAGACAGACTACAGGACAACCGTGAGATGTTGTCAGCACTGTAGAGCACTTGGAAAATAGTGAGTAAAAAATAAAAGCATGGTGTGTGCTTTACAAAGCCCCTTACATGCTCCTGTCTTTACAAGAACTAGTCTTTGTATAATGTGTTTGTATATAAAACATAAACTGACCTTCCTGTGAGGAAGGAAGAATTATTACTGCCATTTTATAAGTGAGGAAGCCAAGACTAGGAGAGGTTCAGCAACCTTCCAAAGGTCACACAAATATCACGAAACAGAGCCGGGGTGGTCACAGGCTTTCTGACTCCAGGTCTCATGGCTCTTCTACTGGAGGACTTCTCTTCCACACTTAGACTCTCAGACACTACCAGGAGTGGCGAACCTTTTGGCCATTGAGTGCCAAAGTTTATGAAATAAAAGTATACTTGCTCAACTCGCATACCAACCCATCGAGTGAGATAGAGGTATTGATTATTTTTATGTCTATAAGAGTATAAACAATAATTTTATAAATGGTATTCAGAGCTCCGCATGCCTAAATAATTGCGCCACGTGCCACTTTGGGCACGCGTGCCATAGGTTCGCCACCCCCGCACTAGACTATAAGCCTCCAGAGGGAGGTGTCCCGTGGCATGTTCTCCATCTCACTTAGTCAGCTGATTGATTAAGAACCTCAGCCACCATTGGAGGGTTGAAGAATCAGTTCAAACTGCTGGCTTAGCCTCTGGGCCCTCTAAATGGCAAACTCTCCCACTCCAAATTTTTTGTTCCCCTTCACGTGACATTCCCTGTTCCCTGCTATTCCTCTCCCCCAACCCCCCAGTTTGGACTGCTAAGTTTTTACCAACTTGTTCTGCTTGGTGGATTGGCCTCCGGTAGCAGTCACTACTCACCACAGCAGCTCCTGCTCCTCTGTTCTCTGTCAGGGGAAGAGTCTCTCTGTCTCTTTCTGTGTATACCTTCTGTTAATTTGCTCTTTAAATCCTTCCTGAAGTAGTGTGTTGTACAGGTTAAGAACGGGTTCATAACCTGACAGCTGACTCAACCTCTCTGTGCTTGAGTCCACCCATCCCTACGATGGGGATGATCATGACACTGAGCTGACAGGATTGCCATAAATATTAAGCAGGCCAATCCATATGATGCACTTAGCATCTGGCATGCAGTAAGCGCTCAAATATTAACTGCATTTATATTGTTTCAGTATTGCTTTATTGCCTATGTCCTGAAGTTTCTTTTAACCTCACATTTTATGCCTTTCTGGTTTTGTTTCCTATGAATTGAATGTTTTTACTACCAGACATCGCAGATCAAAATCTTATTCATCCTTTGTAAAACCACCAGTCCGAAGAGTGTTGTAAGAGATAGCATCTAACAACTATTCACTGTCCTCTCAAGTGCCAGCCATGGTGATAGGAGCTGCAGATCCTAGCTTGAAGAGCACTGCTCTTGTCCTTACTTCATTGATGTTCTTTGCTTTGCTCCCACATACCCTAGCCTATTAAACACCCGTTACTTCAGAAGTTACATTTTATTTTTTGTTATTTATTTACATATCTGGCCTAGGAGGCATTAGATGGGGAGGAATATTATTAGTTACTGTTGCATCCCTATTGCCTAATAGAGCACACAACACAGAGAGAGCACTTAATGTTTATAGAATTAACAGATGAATGGCTACATGCATTCACAGGAGTGCTTACTTTTGTCCATGTGAGCCCTTGATTAGGTGTCAAGGAAGAAGGAAGTATTTCCAAAGCCCCCTTTCTATTGCTTTGACATTTATCCACAGTGCACCATCCAGCACCAATGGCCATTTTCCTTTCCAAGAACACTGTGGGCATGAATGCTCCTGATTCCTTTGCTGAAACATCAGCTCTGCTCGACAGGTATTGTAGTGTTAGGTTGGTTTAAAGTTTCAAAATATTTTGTCTTTACCATACCCCAATCTTTATCTTCTCAGAGACAAAAAACTCCATCCTATTCTTTCTCTTAGAGTGATCACTCTTCAACCCTCTCTCCTTGACAGAAAGTCTCTCTTTGTTTTTTTTTACAAATTTAAGAAGAGCTTAGAGTCCCTTGTCAGACCTTAATCTGAGTAGCTGAGAAAAATAATTTTAACTATGAATTGGATTTATCTATTTGTCAGATACCTATTAATCATAACAAAAAGCATGATTAAGCTGTCACTAAGAATCCCACTAAAGCCCTGTAATTGTGCTAAATGCTTTGTGCTGTTATTTCTTCAAAAAACCATTATCCAGAGTATTGTGAAGTCCAGAAAAGACCTTGGAGCTGCAGATCAATTTATTCTTTTTATAGATAAGAATACTGAGAAACAGAATGATAAGGACACCGAAGCCACAAACAAAAGATTGAATAAAAGGGACCATATAAAAAACAATTAACTTCTAAATAGTGAGAACATAACATTAAAACTTGAAAAGATTATTAACTGCTGCGGCTAATATTTCTAATGTGTATCACAGAAAGGGCCAATTTAAAAGTATGAAGAGACTATAGAGTTCAGTATAAAAAGACAAATAAACCTAATAGAAATGAGCAAAAGATGTAAAAAGACATTTAAAAGATATATAATTAATCTATAACATGCCTAGACGATAGAGAAATTCAAATGAAATTTTCCTATTTGTGAGAGTAGCAAAGATTAATAAGGTTGATAACACCCAGTAAGGGGGGCAGAAGCACTTTCATGCTTTTTGACTCCTTTAAAATAGCTGTTAGAAACCCACGGCATGTTCATAACATCTTAATATTTTAACAAAATTTGTGTTGACCTAGTGGAGACCCAAAAATCTGTCTTAAAGTGTCAGTTTGGTTCAGAATATGAAAAAGCTAATAAAGGACAAAACTTGGAAAGTGAATTTTATTGGACCTGGCTTATAATACCTAAGTTTGAAAAAAGTTATAAAATTTGTTTAAAAAAATCTTAGCAGAGTGTTCTCAATTTTGATGGCCTTGTTTTATTGATTTATTGCTTATTGCCTTTGTCTATAATATAAAGTTATTATTTTTTTACTTTTTAAGTAGCGGAGATCCTGAGTATAACCAGAATGATTTCCTGCAACTTATGTTAACTTTATTATATTCTTGAGGATTTAAGGAAAAAAAAAAGCTTTCTCATCTCTACTTAAGAAACTAAGATTCTTTACAATCTTGTTACCTTCTTGTTTATTTTAAAATGTTTCTTGATGCTTAGATTAAATATAGAACCAAATATTGTTTCTCAGGCACCTATAATTTTTCCTTAATCAAGTGTCCAAGTCTCCTTGGAAAACTTTGATTTTTGCCTTGCCCAAATCAGAATCTAAATAAATAAAATGTTAAATAAATCCTTTAGAATATCTTTTACACCTGAAAATACCTTTGTGACTTTTCTAGAGGGCTCTGGGGAAATCGTTAAGATTTGTTATTTCACCTTAGAAAAAGAGAGATGCTAGAAATTATACATATTGTAACTCCTCAAGGAATTGTTCAGTGGTTACAACCATGGCTCAGACTGTTTTAACTCTCTACTCTGTTTGTTTACTAGCTTTATAATTTGAGCCAATTATTGAATTTCTTCATCTCTCTTTTTTAATCTATAAAACTAGAACCTGTATTATAAACTTGTTGGTATGAATTAAATGAAACAAAACTTGTAAACAATTTAAAATAGGGCCTAGAATATGGTAAAAATTAAATGTATATTATCTTTTAAAATTATTACGTAAGATTCATGCTCTGATTTTTTAAGTGGTAAAGAGAATTGGGATTAGCTTATGTTGTTTTTTTGTTTTGTCTTATTTTTATTAGACACATTTAGCTCATGTCCATATTTGCCACAGGAATTTTATCACTTTCTCTGCCTATGAGATTTGAGGCTATTTTCTTGTTTTAGATGCTAAAACATTTTCTTCTTTAGTGCATATTTCTAGTTTGTGATTAGTTTCAGTGAGATAGGAGTTCTGCTCATGATCCTTGAATATCCATCTTTACCTTATAGATTTGCTCTTTTTAATGGCTCAACTCATATATCATTCTTTATATGTAGCTTTCCTTTATATGAATGTCTCCCATTACTGGGCATGAATCATAATGTACTCTAGTTGTTTACTTTTCTGTATTTCCTGCTAGATTGTGGTTTTTCAGACCAGTGATTTTGTTTCATATTTCTCTTTTCTCAGTGACTAGAACTATGTCTAAAGGTCTAGAAACATAATAAAATCTTAAAACATACTCATAGGATTGAATGAGTGTTACATTTTGCTTTTTAAGACTTGCAAAATAATTTCTTCAATAAAAATGGCTTCTATATACAGTTTCTGTGTTAAATGTACGAGGGTGGGCTGATAAATTTTGCCTCCACTGTAATAGTTTTTGTAACATTATGTATATCTGGATATAACCAATTCTGTGTAGTCACATGTATCTACCCTCCATCATTCTTGACCTTGCATGCACAGATACTTACATTTTTTACCCAGTGCAAATCGAAATGGAAGAGTGTTCAGATATTCAGTTCAAAGAATATGCTATTATTGCATTCGTAAGAGCCAAAAAAGTTCCTCCAATTGAAATCCACAGACGAGTTCAGGCCATTTATAGTGATCACTGTGTTGAAGTGAGTACAGTAAGATGCTGCGTAAAGCAGTTCAAAGGTGGAAAAGTGGAACAAACAGATTTGAGTGACAAACCACGAAGTGGAAGGCCTATGACTGCAGGTGATCATCAAGATTGTGAAAGTGTATAAAGTATGTGGTGATTTTGTAGAAAAATAATTATGTAGCTTTGAAAATAAATGATGTAGGTATATTTTCTTATTTCATCAAAATAGTTTTTCCTGTTCATTTTCTATTTAACTAAAGAAAAATTTATCAGCCAACCCTCGTAACTTGCTAAGGTTTAAAAAAAAAATTTTATTTATTTGATAAAAATTAGTTAGTCATTTACTTGGTATATGCAGGACAAAACAGTGTGGGAAAAACAAATAGAAAAGGCATGGGCTCTGCCATTAATGAGGTGTCCAAAATGAAGGGTAGAGACAAAATATGGGAATAATGGTATGCTGGCTATTATTTTTTTGGCTCTCAGTATAAAAGCCCTGATTAATAGCATTTGCCAATTTCATGCTGTAAATACTCTCTCACCTTAGATGATTTCAAACTACAGTTTGAGGTCACTGAAGCGAAGTTGGGAACAGATGTACGTATTGGATTTTTTTTTTTTAAGATTTATTTTATTGTTTTGACAGAGACAGAGACAGAAACAAAGAGAGACAGAGAGAAGGAGGAGTGCCCAGAGCAGTCTCCATAGTTGTATGCCATCAGTTTTTGATATGGCTTTATTCCACACAGATGGGTGGAGGCTGTGCAGAGCAGGAACCAGGCTGGGGGCCTCCTCATGGGAGGCTGGCCCCACAAGCTGAGGGCCAGACTGGGGGCCTCTCACATGGGAAGCTTGACCCAGTGAGAACCGAATTGGGGCCACATCACTGTTCAGCATGTGGGTCCGCATGGGCTGGGGCCAGGATTTGATCCTCGGACCCTGGGACTGCAAAGTGTGCTTTTAACTCACTGAGCCATCCTGGTTTCTCTTGTATGTAGTGGATTTTGCTAGCCAGTATAGGCTGGCTCCTATACACCCTGGATGGGAAAGCTAGTTATAAACAGGCACGGTCTGGGCATATTTTATGGAGGAGATAAAATTGAAACTAGCCTTGAAAATTGTATAGAAATTAGGTAAGTCAAGGGAAACATGTTCCAGGGTTGAAAAATGGTATAAGCACTGCATAAAGGCAGAAATGAATGTGAATTATTCAGGTAAATATACTCAGCACATAGTAGGTGCTCAATAAATATATTTGTGAATAATTAAAAAGCAGTGAATAGACCATCTGATTGGAGAAATGAGTCTGTCATAAGAGATTTGAGAGGACAGTTCAGGTGACACAGTAGGAACTTTGCCATTTACTGATAATATTTTTAGTTATTTTAACAATCATACAGCTACCTAATATTAAGAGAGGTTTAGCAGAGAATGCTAAGAGGGAGACATTTTTAATTTTCAAAGGTGGCAGAGTAGAATCTAAAAGCCCAGCATCTGCACAATGGCTTCATCTCTGTTGAACAAACATGCCTCCAGATATTGAAATCAATTAAAGCATTTGCTATAAATATGATCGGGCTAGCGAAAGACCAACTCTCTTTTCTTATCTGGTATAAATATGGAACTCTGGGGTTTGGCACTGGTCAGCAAACTTTTTTTTTTTTTTGTAGCAGGCTTGAAACTAAATATTTTCTGCTCTGTGGACCATATAGTTTTGGTCACAACTACTCAACTCTGTCACTGTAGTGTGAAAGCAGCCTCAGAGAGAACATAAATGAATGTGGTTGTGTTCCAATAAAACCTTACTTACCAATAACATAGGAGACAGATTTGGCCTATGAGCCATAAATTGCCAATTGCTTGCCTAGAGGGTATCACGGTGAAAGGGAAATCTAGAATTTTAAAAACTAAATGGGATGACTGACAGTCATGATGAAAATATGCCAAAAATTTACAAGACTCAGTAAAAAAATTCAGTCTCTTTTGATAAGATGTTTTTCCAATCCTCTTTCTCTCTTCTTTATATATAGTTACAGGTGGTTAAGATATTTTATTGCTATGGTAATTTTGGTACTTACATACTTTTGTAAAAACTAATTTTTAAAACTGATTTCTGGGGGAAGCCAGGATGGTTCAGTGGGTTAAGCGCTCACTTTGTAGCGCTGGGGACGAAGGATCGAATCCCAGTCCTGGCCCGTGTAGACCCATGTGCTGAACTGGGGAGTGCCCCCAGTTTAGTTCCCTCTCTGTCTCTGTATCTCTCTCTCTCTCTCTGTCAAAAACAATAAATAAATAAATAAATAAATAAATAAATAAATAAATAAATAAACTAATTAAATGATGTCTGGGCTGCCAGGTAGCTCAACAGGTTCTGATTTCAAACCATGAGGTCCAGGGATCAAATCTCAGCCCTGGCCTGTATAAAACCCACCTGCTATACTGCAGCACACTCACCTCCCATGTGGGAGGCCCCCATTTCAGTTCCTACCCCATGTGGCCCCACATCCACCTGTGTAGAATGAAACTATGTCACAACTAATGCGGTATAACTGTGGAGACTGCTCTGGGCCCTCCCCCTTCCCTCTCTCTCATCTTCTCTCAAACAATAAAATATATCTTTGAAAAATAAGTAAAACTGATTTCTGAATAAAAGTTAACTTGGGATAAGACTTAATTCCTATAATATTAGAGTTGCCATGAAGGCAACAAAAATCTATCGAATAATCTTCTAGGCTAATGGTCACTTTCTTATTCGATATTATGCCAATATTTTGGGGAACATCAGTGAGGTGGAGATGATAATATGAATAAAATATCTAATATTCAGTTTCTTTATGAAACAGGAAAAATAGAACCTATTATATTTCTCAAAAAGAATGACAAAATTATTTAGGGGCAGGTATAAATCTGTGCCCTTCATTCATTAGCTGTTGTGAGAAAATTACCTTAGAGAAGATAAAAAAAAAAAAAAGTCCCTTCATTCATCTGTCATGATTCAATGCTCTATTTCCTCCTCTCTTAAAGAATTCCAGAAACAGACAGCTGACCTTCCTCCATGAACGTTCTTTTCTACTATCCTATCATCATCTGTGATTACGTCAAAAATTTGTATGGTTAAGACACTGCATGTGAGATGAGGGAGAAAAAAAGCTCTGAGAGAATTAAATCCCACTAAACAGGATGATTGGGCCATAGTGCTTCTGGTCTGGTCTGGAGAAGAACTTTGAGATCAAAGATTGTATCTGTTTATGTGTGATGAGCTGAGGTTTGAGAAGAAATAATACTAACCTTGCCAGAGAGGAAAAAATACATATTGATAAGAGATGTAGCATATTAGTACCCTACCCAGGTGGCCTTAGATTCCTTGTGCCTGCTCTGTGTGCCCACCTCCCTGAGTAAACATCCTTTACTCCTAACCACATGTCCCTGCAACCTTTGGAAGACCTCCGTGGGACACTGGAACCACTTAGCCTATCCAGAGTTACTAGTGCTTAGAAGCTTCACAACTCCTACCTCAGGGCAACCTTTAGCCAATGGTGGCTCTATATGGGAGTCTAAGAATTCAGTTTCAGTCTTAAGGCAGGACAAAATGGGGTATAATTTACACTCCATCACGATCGGGGCTGATGGTCAACTATAATTGAAAAACAAACAAACAAACAAAAAAGATGTGACTGAGTCTGGGACTTCAATTGAAATTGTGCTTTTATTTGGCTTCTTTTTATCCTGATTTACCTATTCTCTTACTGGTTTTGCCTCACTAAAATACTTAAATAAAATGTTTGCATCCAAATCCTTGGTTTAGGGTCTGTTTCTGGGGGGAACCTGATCTGAGACAACAGGCCATCATAACTCCTTAGCTTTTCTATAATGGCTAAGGTGACACTACATTTAACACCAATAAGCACTTAATTTATGAAGAAATGTCCACCAACCTGTCAACAAATGTGTGGTGGAGAAGAAAAATGGGATCGTTGGCGGATCCCTGTACCTGAGACATCGTCCCATTCATATAGATGTGCAAGGCGTTGTGCATACTGCTTTGAGAGGTGTCTGCTATGCCAGTAAGTGGACTAGCAAATCCTGTTGACAAAGAGAAAATTAAAAAAATAATTAATTTGTCTTCATGATTGAAAATCTAAGTGATTAGCTCATTGGGTTTACAACTGCTATTGAAATCCTACTTCAAAGTAATGAAATCATTAATAAAATCTACTCTGTATTGAGATACCCAGTGAATATTTTTTAAATCTTTGAGGAATTGAATGGTATTAATTGGGGAACAGTGCACTGATTAATCAGAAGTAATAGGCTGAACCAATCTGTGTTCCCTCCTGTTGTGCTTCGGCCTATTATTTCTCCTTCAGATACTGAGAGGCAGGGAGATCTTTTTATACTAATCAGCATTGTCACTCTCACTTCAATCTGTCACAACACTTAGAGCAGATCTGTCCAGCCAGTATGTGTCTCTTTGCTTTCCGGTTCTGCTGGCTACTTTTAATTACTTTTAATTTTGGTTTCTGGTTCCAGAGAAAGCATAAAATTTGTGACCTCACATTACTATTTATCTTCAACAATTCGGGGGACATCAGGTTGTCATGTGTTTGATTTTGCAAAGTATTCATTTCAAAGTTAATCAGAATACTAATAGTGGTAATAATAATGATAAGAAGTTATTATTTTCTGAGTTTTAATTGTGGTAGATGCTTTGTGTGATATATGCTCTCCAGTCTACAGCGACTCTGTCAATTAGAAATTATAATCCCCACTGGAAAGCTCAGAGAAGTTCGTAGTTTTCCAAGGCTATAGAAGTAGTGGTGGAGTTCATTTTAGCCCATCACAGTTATGTTTCAAGATTAGAACTCTTGATATTTGTGTTCTTTCTCACACACTCCCTGGAAAGAGGTAGAGTAAGATATCACTTGAGTTCATTTAGGCAAAACATAAAACATAAGCAAAACTCAAGATCCAGAACCAAACGAACAAGTCAGAATAACAATGTTAAATTCTAAGCAGGAACCAAGTTGGAGCAGTGTGGCCAAAGGGCATATTATTGAATTTTGGAATTTAGAAATATCAAGCAAGAAGAAACTGTGAGTAAGACAATAATAAAAATAATAGTTAATATAGACACAGTGAAAGTGCTGTGATTTGGGCAGAGGAATTCTAGCTACATTTTATGCAATTTGGATGGTTTTGTGACCAACCTCTACATTTTTAATAGTATTAAGTTTTGACTTTTATATTTGATGCTTCGTGTGGCTCACAGTATTTCTGCCCCCTCATCTGATGATTAATTCCTTCCATTTGAGCTTTTTGGACTCATTCTAGGAGACCATATCAAAACCTATTCCCCACTGGAAGCTTAGCTTAGGAACAAGTACTTCCTTCCCATCTGAACTCTCTTGTCTATGAAAACTATTATGATTGGTAGTCAATATGTGTAGGAATTTTTCTGAGGTTGATATGATTAATTCTGTGTAATCTTCCGCATGATCCTACAAATTAAATGCCTTCATTACTTCCATAATTTAGAGTCAGAAAAAGGGGTTTCAAGTGGTCAAGTGACTTGTCTAAGATTTGAAAACAAATAAGAGGAATTAATGTTAGAATACAAGCTTGTTTTATAAGTATCCTAGAGCTTTAGCTCTTAAATACAGTTTACTGACTTTTTCTATGTGTACATAACAATAAATCACACATCCTGGAGGGTAAAGTTCTGTAGAGCAATGTATTCAAGCTTCTATCCTAGTAGAACCAAATGAAACTCTTAAAGTTACATTTCATGTGTGCTCTCACAGATTTTTAAGTAGATTCCAAATTGTTTTAATCATAAGTAAATAATTTCAGAGGTTATACCTTCAAGGACATTACAAATAGTATAAATTCAAACTGAGAATTTACTATCACTTTTTAAAAATGTATCCTCCTTACTCACCATCATCCACATAAAAATTGCCTACACATAGTCTATTGTACTTTGAACTTTTGTGGGTTTCCGTTATATCATTTGATCTCATGTTTTTATTCTATTTTCCCATAGATTATACCTAATTGTTTTATGTTATGCTTGAAATATTTTTTTAATGTTACATTAGCCTATCATACTTTTATGCAACAAAACTAGTTATGAAAATTAAAACTTAAAAAAAAATTACGTGACCCTTAATCTAATCTTCTGGGTTAAGTTATTAAACATTTTAGTAGTGACTCATTTCAAATGTTTTTCTTTTTCAATTATCATTGACATACAATATTATATTTGGTTTCAAGTGTGCACAGTGATTAAACATTTATATATAACTTATGAAGTGATCACCCCAATAAATCTAGTATCCATCTGACACCATACATAGTTATTACAACATCATTGACTATATTCCCTATGCTGTACTTTATATCCCCATGACTGTTTTTATAACAGGCAATTTATAGATCTTAATCCTTTCCCCATTTCCAAACTTCTCCCCAACCTACCTCACATCTGCTAACCATCAAGTAATAGTTTATTAAATCACATAGACATATAAAATATTTTACAGAATAATTATTAAACCAAAAAAAGAAAATTTTATTAAAATTTTGTTTTTTAATATTGATAGAAGATAGTTCATTAAAAATTAAGTTAGAGATCCATGAATGAATATTATCTGTTACTAAAAAAGATAAATTTCAGCATAAATTCTATTTTAATATTTTAAGGGGAAGCCGGAATGGCTCAGTGGGTTAAGTGCTCACTTTGCAACTTTGGGGACAGAGGGTCGAATCCTGGCCCTGGCCCATGCAGACCCATATGCTGAACTGTGTATGGTATGCTTCCCATGAGGGAGGTCCCCAGTTCTTGCCTTCCGGTTCAGCCCCTGGCTCAAGGGGGTGTGCCTCCTATGCAGGAGGCCCCCAACCAGTTCCTGTCCTGCATGACCCCCACACACCTGTGTGGAACAAAACCACGTCAAAAACTGCTGATGTAATACTATCGAGACAGCTCTGGAGCCACACCTTTCTCTCTATCTCTCTGTTGTCTCTCTAAAAGAAAGAGAGAGAGAGAGAGAGAAATGAATAAATCTTTAAAAAAAAAAAGAAATCTAAACCCTGAGAAAATTTTGTTCTCATAAATAACTAGATGGGAATGAAAATATTTTTATAGTAATTTTCATTTATTTCAACTCCTTTATAATTATATACGCAAAAATGCCATACTGATTCATCATCAAAACAATCTATGCCATCACACAACAACTCAAACAAGAATTCTTTAATGGTAGCAATTCAATACATTAATTGTGAATTTATTTACAAACCACTCAACTTGCGAGACATTGGCTACTTAGCCATTAAAGTCATTCACTTCAGCAACACTGTCACTAGTATTTTGAATTCTCTGCTTGTTTGGCACTTGGTCAATTTTTACCCCTTCTGGGAATGCACTGTGTTGAGAATAGATTCAGGATAGGGTCAGAGGTAGGCGTTTCTCCTGAAAAGTCAGAGAAGCACAGTTGTGAAAGGGGAGGTTGTAAAGGAGAGCCTCCAGAGGCTTCTCACTCAAATTCATTTTAGGAAAGTATACCTGGAAGGAGGACCTGGAAAAAAATTCCCGTAATATTCTCTCTCCCAGTACTCTTTAAAGAATCTTAGTGAACCTGCAATCTTGGGTCTATCTGAGTCGGAAGACAATTCTATAGAGGAAAACAGCTACCGGTAAGCAGACTGGGGTTCAAATTCTGTGTTACTTACAGAAAGTAATGAATATTTAGTGAGAGCATTAACCAAGACAACAGAAAGGCTTCTTTTTACCACAACTTCCTACCCTCAGGACCTATCCCAGCATCAGACACCTCTTCCCTCACTGAACTCCCATGCTCTACAAAAATCTGCTTGCTGCTTGCCTTCCTCCAACATTAAGTGCTCCTGGGTGATCCTCAGAAGCAGGACTGAGATTCTGAGTGTTTCCAGCAAGGCAAATGTTTCTTTACTTCTTTTGCTAACTTGCCAGATGTTGCATCTAGGAAATCATTTAGTGTTATAAAGGAAGGACATCTTTATACGAAGCATATAGGATTTGTCAGAATACACTGCAATATGTGCTCTGAAATCGTTAATAAAAACAGGAAGAACAAACACCGAGCTTCTTTGTGATAGGCACTAGATTGTTAATACAAACAATCTGATTATATTAACAATTTCAAAGATTTATTTTATTGTTTTTGACAGAGAGAGAGAGAGAGAGAGAGAGAGAGATACAGAGACAGAAAGAAGGGGGAGGGCCCAGAGCAGTCTCCATAGTTGCACATCATTGGTTTTTCCACATAGTTTTATTCCACTGGTGGGTGCGGGGCTGCACAGGACAGGAATTGGGCTGGGGTCTCACCCCGGTGAGAACCAAACTAGGGGCACTCCCCAGTTCAGCATATGAATTCCTCACGGGCCAGGGCTGGGATTTGATCCTTGGTCCCTGTGGCTGCAAAGTGAGAGCTTAACCCCCTGAGCCATCCGGCTTCCCCTATATTAACAAGTTTAAGTGAACTATGTGTATTTTATCTCTCCAGGTATAGTGGAAATGACTCAGAAGTAGGGACGAAATTCTTTGCTTTAATTTTCCACAGTAAAAAACAGAGCCTGCACATCTTTGTATTTAAAAAGTAAATACGTATCTGTACTAAACTTATAGACCTTGAGTTCAGGGAAGAATTAATTTGACCTCAAAGGCAAGGGAAGTAAAAGCAAAAATAAATAAATGGGAACATATCAAACTAAAAAGCTTCTGCACAGCAAAGAAGCAACCAACTGAATGGAATAAGATATTTGAAAACAACAACACCCATATGGCGTTAATATTCAAAATATATAGAGAACTCATACAACTCAACAACAAAAAGCAAACAATTAAAAAATGGGCAGAAGACCTGAACACACATTTCTCCCAAAGAGACATACAAGTGGCCAACAGACATATGAAAAGATGCTCAACTTCATTAGCTTTAGGGAAACACAAATTAAAACCACAATGAGATGCCACCTCACACGTGTTAGAATGGCTATCATCAACAAAACAAGTAATGACAAGGGTTGGAGAGGCTGTGGAGAGAAAAAGAAACCTCATACACTGTTTGTGGGAATGTAAATTGCTACAGCCACTATGGAAAACAATATAGAGGTCCCTCCAAAATTTAAGAATAGAGTTATCATACAACCCAGCAATTTCCCTTCTCAGTATCTACTCAAAAAATCGGAAAGCATTTGTCTGTAAAGATATACCGGTATGTACTTTTATGTTCATTGAAGCATTATCCACAGTGGCCAAGGCATAAAAACAACTGAGGTGTTCTTCGATAAATGACTGGATAAAGAAGACATATACAACGGAATATTACTCCACCATAAAAAAGATGAAATACTGCCCTCTGTGTCAACATGGATGGGTCTTGAGATTATCATGCGAAGCAAAATATGTCAGACAGAAAAAGTTAAGAACCATATGACTTCACTCATGTGGGATGTGAAACTGAAAGTAATAAAGGAACAACACAAACAAAGAAGCAAACTCATGGACAGACAGTTGTGCTGTGGTTACAAGAGGGTAAGGGGTGGGGAGAGGTGGTAAAGAAGGAAGAGGGTATCAAAAATATGGTGACGGGGGAAGCCGGGATGGCTCAGTGCGTTAAGCGCTCACTTTGCAGTGCCGGGGACCAGGGATCGAATCCCGGCCCCGGCCCGTGCGGAACCATATGCTGAACTGGGAGCTCCCCCAGTTCAGTTCTCTGTCTGTATCTCTCTCTCTCTCTCTCTCTCTCTCTCTCTCTCTGTCAAAAATAAATAAATAAAATGAATATTGGGAACTAATTATCATCCCATTTAAAACAAACAAACAAACAAACAAAAATACGGTGACGGAAGGAGAAATGACTGGGTGGTGATCACACAATGTAACACATAGGTGATGTATTATAGCAGGGGTTCCCAACCTTTTTATACCATAGGGGCTGCATTCTAAAATATCGGTAGGGCGGCAGGCACCAGCTATTTCTAGGAATATTTATTATTGAACAAGAATAAAAAATAATAAACAAAAATAATTTTAAAATAATAAATTTATTGTACAAATTATATACACACAAAGAAACATATA
>PVKE010018830.1:0-29103 GCA_004027555.1 Craseonycteris thonglongyai
ACATGCATTGGATTCATTCATACATTAAATATTTGTATCTGGAGAACCCATAACATTCTAGGCAGTTGCAAGCACTGGTTTTATATATTGATCAAATAAATTATAATGGACAAAGTGGGCAAACATAAAACAATTTTAAAAAGCATAGGAATATATAATTATACAAATTGCACCAAGTGCTGTAGGTGGGAGGGCATATTGTAATGTATGGTTGTCTGCTTCACATTGGAGATCAGAGGAGATCTTTAGAAGAGGTGCTACCGGTACCTCAACTAGGACAGGAAGGATCCAGCCAAGCCAAATGACGGTAATACACATGCTCAAAAGCCAGAAATGATTTTAGTTTCAAAGAGAATGAAAAGAAAAACAGGGTTGATTTAGCATAGAAAGGAATGAGAGACTGAAGTAAGGAGAAGGCAGATTATTACAGGGTTTCATAGGATGTGGAGTTTGAATTATTTTGCCAGGACATTGGGAAGCTATTAAATGGTTTTAAGCGAGAGAGTTACATGATTCCTTTCATTTATATATGGTTCCCTTTGGCAGCTGTGAAGAATAGATACAAGAAGAGTAAAGGAAGCAAGTATTATGGAAACAAGCAATTCCTGTAAATTGTATACCTCATCAAACACTGTGCTGAACTTCAGTTTCAAGTTTGTTATGATCATTCACTTGACTTTCAGATTTCAAAAAATATTGTCTTCATTTTCCCTAATACCTATTATTAGAGGAAAATATTTTGATTTTATTAACCCGACAAAAATGTTCTATTTTTTAGTTTCACCCCAGTGGCTCATTATAGCTAAAAATTATTAGTTAATCAATGTCAGATTCGCAGCATATATCATGTGTAATAGAAATTGTGGATTTAAATACTGCTTTATAAGAATCAGGGGAAATATTACTTTTTGCCATTTATAAAATTCATTTACTTTACAAATCCATTTTTTAAAAGGTTGGAGAACTACAGAGGAGCAAGCACTTTGATCACTTATGGATAATAAATAGATTAGTCTCATTAATGCTTATAATAATATTTTAATATTATGTATTTATATACTAATAATTCATTAGTGGTTGAGACTTTGAAACAAACCAAAGTAGATCTCAATTTATAAGTTATATATTGAAATAAGAATAATAGTTTTGTGGGGGAAGCCGGGATCTCAGCGGGTTGAGTGCTTACTTTGCAGCCCGGGGATTGAGGATCAAGTCCTGGCCCCGGCCCATGTGAACCCATATGCTGAACTGGGGTGGGCTTTCCATGCAGGAGGCCCCCAGTTCAGTTCTCACCTCCCGGTTTAGCCCCTGGCTCAAGGGGGCATGCCTCCCATGTGGGAGGCCCTCAGCCCAGTTCCTGCCCTGCTCAGCCCCCACCCACCTGTGTGGAATAAAACCATGTCAAAAAGCTGATGTTATACAACTCTAGAGACTGCTCTGGGACCTCTTCTTCTCTCTGTCTCCATAAAAGGAATAAAATAAATCTTAAAAAAGAATAGTAGTTTTGTAAAGCATTTGGGGAACAATAAAATTAAACTATAGAATCAGCCAACCAAGAAAAAAATAGATTTTCACATCCTAGTGACATTACATGGGGAAATAATTAGAGTAAAATATAGAAAATGAAGTGGAGTAAATACTTTCATTATTTTTCTTTGAATTACAAAATATGTAAAATTAATAGGGAAGAAGATAAAAAAATAAACAATTATTTTCTGTCACTTATCAAAAGAGTGATTATTTTGAAATATTATTTTGAAGTATGATGTATTACATTACAAAATTAGTAGAAAAGCAGATTGACTGTTAGATCTTAATATGACTAGTAAATACTTCATCCTATGAGCAATTTGGCAGATTTCAGAAAGTGTTTGAGGGAAAGAGGAATCCAAAGATTCTTCTCCTTTCTCTTCCTGTCCAATTCTGATATATCACTCCTTCTGAGTCAGGTATCTCCTGGGATTTATGGGTGATTGGGTGCAATAGGAACCTGGACTGTTGTGGGAAGTCACAACCAGAGGACCTGGTTCAGTCTTCTTTTCTGAAAACTGGATGAGTATCTACATCTTTCTGTCAGGTACCCCAGATTAGGACCAAAGGTGTTTGGATCCCAGGAAGAACTTAAGCTTAAGCCACGTGTAACTGAAGCTTTCTCGAAGAAGATTGACACTGGACACATACTTGATATTTCTGGAGCCCAACTGTGTAGAAGAAAGATGGACAGGCCAAATCCCTTTTTTGTTGAAACTGACACAATAATTAGAGATTTGATATTAGCAAGAATTTATGCAGGTAGTTTAGCAGGGACATGGCTGCCCACTTGTTTCTATACTGCCAACCTATCAGAGAAACTTATGACTTAATTTCCCCCTATCATTCAAATAATGTTTATAATTCAACTTGAGATCTAATGTCCAACAATGAAAGAGGAAGAAGAATTGATTGCATAGTATCCATAATAGTGAAATAGAGCTGCTAAAAAAGACAGATCACAATCTGAATAAGAAAATACGTAATAAGAATACTTTCATAGAACCTTGAGGGAAGCACTCTCACATACATATGCATACAAACACTTTCCTTAACTTATTCTTAGAGATCCTTGAGTTTTTCATGACAATACTTGAATTTGTAGGGCCAATAATAAAACTCTTACTATAAACATATACATAATTATATGAAAAACATTCTAAAACCAAGGACAGTCATATGATTTTAATACTTATATTTTTATTTGTATTTAAGATCATGATGAAACTTCTAATCAATTAATTTATTATCACTTCCTAGTTAAAAAATTTAGAGAGGTACATCTAATAATATGATTGAACTAAGTGAATTTCATATGAAAAAGGTTTTGCAATAAATTGAATGAGAAATATAATTTTAAAAAATGAGTCTTCCAGTGGTACAACATTGAATAAACAAGTAAATCCCAAATGATTCTGTATAAATTCTTGTTCAATGCAATACTCACATTGTAAAATATGATGTAGATTCTGGAAACTATTGTGTTTAACATTGAATTATTTTTATTCATTTAATTTTTATAGATTTTGTAGCTCTACTGGTTTGTTTTTAATTTATAAATTTATTTTGGATTTACAGTTGAAAAAAAAACACATAAGTTTTATTTTTTGTACATATTTAACTGATTTATTCCAGCACTAGCAGCCTCTTAGATTTTTCCTCTTAAAAGGGGTGCCTGTATACTCTGATTTGAGAAATATCACTTTCTATATATCTCTTTAATGTGTTTTTATGTCTCGTTCTTAGTTCAAAATATCTTGTTTTTAATTTTATATTCATACAATATCTTACTCAAATTGCATTTGTAGACATTTAGTCAGTAGGCTTTAGAGAACTGTGTTTTTGCAGATAAAGCAAAAAAAAGAAAGAAAAAAGGAATTATTTATTTAATTTTGCATCCCAGGATTCAGAACTGCAATGTCAACTCAATATATTATATGGCTGTGAACTCTTAGTCCATGTCCAAATATATGGTCATGTGTCCCCAAAACCCATAATACAATGGATCATTAAAGAAGATGAAAAGCATTTTTTCGAGTCCAGCTACTGTGGGATTAAAAATCTCAGTTACAACCAAATTTGTGATTGTTTAGAAAATATAATAGAAAGGTAATCGTTTTATTTTTTTATTGTTTTTGACAGAGAGAGAGAGAGAGAGAGAGAGAGCGCGAGAGAGAGAGAGAGAGAGAGAGAGAGAGAGAGAGAGAGAGCGCTGAACTGGGGGAACTCCCCGGTTCAGCACATGGGTCCGCACGGGCCAGGAGCCGGGATTTGATCCTGGGTCCCCAGTACTGCAAAGTGAGCACTTAACCCACTGAGCCATCCCGGCTTCCCCGAAAGTTAATCTTTAGACATTAGGTTGACTGGCATCTATTCAAGCAAAAATATGAAGAGTCCATAGGAAATATTATGTTTAGATGAGTTAAAGGAAAGGAAGGTAGTGTTTAAAATGATGTCTTTAATAGAACATATTGTCATCTTTATATTCTCCCTCAGTATTAGATATAAAAACATACTTTCTGAATTCTTTATTAGAGCTTAAAGGAAGAATGTTATTATGTGTTTGTTTTCCATTCTTACGGTATGTGTATTCCTATTCTTGTACCCCCACCAAGAAGAAAGTCCTATTTTAAGTGACAGAAATAACTGAGGAACAACTTTCTTTGAATCATAAGCAAAGACTTAAATGTAGCCTCTAAGCAGGCCTAATCCTAGTGGCAATGATTCTGCAAATGTGTCTTTTTCAAGACACTTACCTTTACTGAGAAGACCATCTGGTAGCGGAAGGAAAGTATAATTTTGGCCAATTCAGATAGCATGATTACAGTATTATACCCTAATATCTTGGTCATTAAACATTGGTTCACTAAACGTTAGGTTGACAGGAAGTGATATGGATGCTCTTGTTAAGAAATACATTTGAGTGGTTGCGATAACAGTCTTGAAAATAGAATTCTTAAAGACGACAGCAAAGAAATTGTCTCAGGGAACATAACTGAGCTACCACTCAAAAAGCTCAATTCTCTGTTGACCACATTAACCTGTTCCATCTGTAATTTGTTCCTGTCTCTCTCCATTCTCATCTGGCCAGTTAATGTATCTTGGGTCTGATGCTTCAAGAATCTTTGGTGTGTATAAAAACATTGGTAAAATCTTTTTTTTAAACTTCTTTTTTTAAATATATTTTTATTTATTTATTTATTTTTGACAGAGAGAGAGAGAGAGAGATACAGAGACAGAGAGAGAACTGAACTAGGGGAGCTCCCAGTTCAGCATATGGTTCTGCATGGGCCGGGGCTGGAATTCGATCCTCGGTCCCTGGTGCTGCAAAGTGAGTGCCCAACCCACTGAGTCATCCCGGCTTCCCCAAATTTTTTTAAAACTTCTTTTTTTTTAAATAATATATTCTTATTTATTTATTTATTTTGGTAATATCTTGATTGAGCTCATGGAGCATAAGATTTCTCTTATAGATATATTACAAGTTTTTTTAAAAAAATTGATGAAACTTCAACAGAATGAAAGACATTATACATTATACACAATGGATGAAACACATTTTCTCAGCTCTTCTCATTCAGTAGAAAATTGTGTACAACTAATTTCAAATGGTGCCCACAAACTCTACCCATATATTTGATAACTGTTTTCATTTAGCTACTGGGGAAGGGATAGAGTAGAACAGAAACTCTACTCATTTGCTCATCTTTAGGAAGAAAATCTGAGACACAAAAGCAATTCAATCCTTTTTCTCTTTATATGATGTTTTTGACTTCTGACTTTCAGCAAGAACCCCATCAGAACCCAACAATTCAAAGGAACTTGTCTTTGGGCACAGTTCGAGTGCTACCTACTTAGAGTAAATAAGTGGACACTTCTAACAGATCCATTTCCTTTTAGTGCTATAGGACTCCTAAAAGGAATATTGTGAGAAATATAAACTACAATGATAAAAAAAAGATTGTTGCACTTAGTAGAGAAGAGTCTTCTAAAATGTAAAAAATAATACACTGTTTTGGTTTTGATTCAATTTTATTTTATATGCAGCTCTCAAATGAGATTATATCAGAAAAAGAAATTAAAATATGAAACTACTCTCTCATTATCTTTAATGAGCTGGTTCTGAATGCTTTTCCTGCAGGACTTTTCTTGTTTAACTCTTCAAGACTCACCTCTCTTTCCTGTTCATAATACTGATTGAGATATGATCATTGACTCTTCTTGGGTCCCTGCTGAATGAGTTACTTGCTTCCATAAGATTGACAGGTCTTTGAAAATCAATGTGCTGTTTTCTGGTTATCACTATTCTGTTTAGTTTATATATCCAAGAACTCTGAAAATGCCAGGGCATGACCACTCAAATGGTTTCTGGAGGTAGCCTTTGCCCTGTTCTGCACAACACTTCTGTTTAAAAGCAGCTACATCTCATGGCTTTGCCACTGAGGAGATAGTGTGAGATTGGGGAACTCTCTTCCTGATGCTGAGCCTCTTGGGTGAGGTGTCATCTAAAAGCCCCCTTCCAGGACTATTGTGATTGTTAATAATACTTATTATAATAGTGATAATTTCCATTTATTACCTCGTTTGTGCCACTATTCTATGGGTTTTAAAATAGAACTGATTTAATCCTTGCAGTAATCCTGTTAGGTAGGTGGTGTGCTCTTCATTTTATGGATGAGGAAAACTGAAGCTCAGAGAGAGTAAGCAAACTGTAAATTGTTTGTGGACTACCATCTGCCCATTATGTCCTGATTTTTCTTCTTGTACAGCCAGTCATTGCTGAGTTGTTCTGGTTAAACCCCTTCTCCATTCTCACCACCATGGCCCTGGTTTCAACCCTCAGGTCTAGCCTGGACTTTTCAACCTCTCCCTAACTGGCCTTTTTGCCTCCAGTTTATACCCCTTCTCTAGCATCTGTTAGTTTTTAAAATATGACTCAGGTACCACTTCTTCTAGGAAACTTTTGACCATCACCTCCCCTGGATTAGGTTACCATCCTCTACATCTCATAATACCTCATGTATCTCTGGTCTGTTTCATTTATAATATAGTAATGGATAATATTTAATATCCAATAAGTATCTATAACCTAACAAGGACTGTTCTAAGTATATTATATGCATTAACTCATTGAATTCTCACAACTACCCTAAGAAGTAGGTACAGTAAACTCTCGGTTAACCAGTACTTTTGGGGATTGGCAGATGCCAGAAAAATGTAAATGAATTCTCAGTTAACTGGAACTCAAGAAACTGGCAAAAACCTCAAGAATGGATGGCTGAAATATAAGAGGCTTTCTAAGGCCCCTAAGCCAGCTTCTATTGACAACATTTTTCCCTAAAGTTAGCTAACTAGGAGAAGCTTTCATTCCCCTTTCCATTCCAGAGACTTCTAACTCTGCTCCATGAAAACACAGGTCTACCATACCTTATCTGACACCTTGGAGCCTGATGTTTTCCAGAATTTATTTGTTTCAACAGAGGTCAATAAATAAGAGGAGCACAGATGGCTTTTAGGATAGTGACACTACCCTGTGTGATACTCTCATGGTGAACATGTGTCATCATACAGTTGTCTAGACCCATAGAATGTACAATGCCAAGAATGAACCCTAATGAAACTATGGACTTTGGGAAATAATGTCAATGTAGGTTCAGTCAATGTACTCTCTCTGCTGCTGGATATTAATTATAAGTGAGTTATACATGTGTAGGGACAGGGGGTGTATGGGAAATCTCTGCACCTTCTCAGATTTGCTGTGAGACGAAAACTGCTCTAAAAATAAATGTCTGGTTTTTGGGTTTTTTTTGAAAACGAATACATTATATAGGCCATGTATATTAACAATATCACTAGTGGGGTCTGAAGTAATATCCAGTAATCAAGAGAATATCTTGGCTGAGAAAATGGCACTCATTTACGTGAAGTGGGATTCACATAGCTTATAAATCCCCTCAAGTCAGTTCTGGTCAGATTTTGTCACCAAATGAGTTTGCATCAGGCTTGCATAAAATACAATAATAATAATTGGATTTCTGAGGTCTTTGGATTTTGAAATTGTGAATAAGAGAGAATACTTTCACCCCACCACCCCAATTATATTGGCTTCAGACAATTCCTAATAACAGCTGCACAGGATTCCTTGTTGGGCGAGAGGGCTCAGAACTACCATCTTGGCAAAGTCATCCCAAATGCCAGGTCCTTTTGTCACAGCTTCCCTTGGATCCATCCTCTGGGCTGTGCAGAGTGGTAGATGATTTCAGGTGACAATAACTGCTTTTTTGGGTAAGCCTAGGCTTATTAGACAGATGAAAGTCAGAGTTGAATTTTTGCTCAATCACTAAGAAACCCAGAAAATAAAATGCCAGCTTTTCTTCTTTTTATACACTCACCTCCAAGCTCTGATCTATTTATCATAAAGGAGAAGTCTCACAAGTGTGCCTTCTTTTATGAGGTAGTTAGCTTGTTCCTTTAAGAGAAACTTTTTAAAAATATAAGTATACCTGAGGGTACACTACTCACATAAATCCTTCAGTGATTTCCGTTTTTAAAATAACTAATCTTAATTTAACATTTATGTTCACCATAGAAAGTGTTAGACTGGGAATCCAGGGGCAGGTATGACTTCTAGTCACATCGACTAGTAACTATTTTGGCTGAGAGCGGTGCCTCCAGTTCTTAACGCATAAATTGAGGATGTTAAATTCAAGACCGTCTCTAAAGTCTGTGCTCATAACCTTCAGATGGGCTTTAGGACATCTGTGAACCCATTGCTCTATGTGTGTGTGTGTGTGCTCACACTCGCATATGTGCATATGAGCATTGAGGTGAAAGCATTATAGCCTTCATGAAATTCTAAAAAGAATGCCCTCATTTTTCCTTAAAATTTATATGATTTGATAATATGAATTTTCATACATCAAATTTGCTTAAAACAGTTGATGGCAGCCTTAGATGGATGCTTGATTATTGAGTCAGTAGGATCCCAGCAAGAAATAGATGCTCTGTGTGGTGATGGATGTTAAAAAAATTAAATTAAATAAAGACAGGATGAAAGAAATAGATTACATACTCAGGGTAGTTTGAGGATAACAAGGAACTATAATATTTACAAATATTTGCAAAAACATTTGCAGTATATTTTGTAACATATTATGAAAGCAAAAAGAATAATGCAACATCCACTGACTACTAAGGAGGAAAGAGGAGTCATTATCACTCTTATGTCTAAAGGGGCAAAGGGAAGGGGGCCATTACTGCAATCCCAAGGAGAGTCACAACCTTGAAAGGAGTGACAACTTTTGGTCCTGGGTTGCAGTGATTATTTTTTATGTGTCCTCTTAGAAGGAGAGATGGGAAGATAAATGTTCCAACTGATTTGGATTTTTCTTTAGTGCTCTGCAATGTAAGACAGAGGGTTGGGAATCATCGATATAGGTCAACCTCTGTGGGCACAGGGTAGTGGAGCGGGGAGGGGTGGGTGGCAGACGGAAGTTACCAGTTAAGCAGTGTAGCGTAGATTAGAGGGAAGCAGTAGGAGCTTGGAGACACAATTGTCTTGTCTCTGCTCTGTGATCCAGAACTTCCACATGGCTTATTTCTTTACCCATCATCTAAGGATTATGATACAAACATAACTTGAAGCATTGTTTTCAGAAATGAACACTAAAAATGAACATAAAACATTGAGCAGATATAAAGTGTCATATGAATACTGAACATTTGTGTTTTAAGTTATGTAGGAGAAATGACAAAAGGGAGGGGGGCAGGCATGCACACTGGTCCCTGAGGCTCCAGCTGGGACTGAAGAAGGACATATGGAGAAGGACATATAGGCAGCTTCATGGACATTCCTGCAGAGGGAGATCTCTTCTTTATAGGCAATGCATGATGTGGCCATATGGTCCTAGAATAACTAATTGATCCAATGACAGTATCAGTAAAACTGGTGATATCAGGTATTTAATTCTCCCGATTTATAATCTGATTGATTGTGTGTGGTACTAGTGGTGGCCATGTGAACATACAGATTTCTGGGCCATAGCCCTGGAGATTCTGACTCTGCTTATGAGGCATAGATCCTAGTGGCTATACAACAAGCTCCCCAGGTGAATTCCTATGAACAGCTGGTTTTGGGACACGGGATAAAGACCAATATGGGTGGCCTTATTAGAGGGAAATATCTGAGAGAAGAAATGAGTGGGACATTGGTTTATTCTTTATTTAGATGATCTGATCTCTGAATTCAGACTGTTGACATAGTCAATGGACACAGTTGTATATTATTTGAAGGCGCTAAAAAATTCTACTTGAAAATGTTTCTTTTATTTCTTCAGTTCAAACCTCCCAAATCTCACATGACTCATTCTTTTGCATTAGGCCATGAAAGTGTCTTGTTTAAACGTGATCATTATCTATGAGCCAACATGACAGACTGAAGAGGTCACTGACCTGGGAGTCAGAAAACCTGGTTCTGTGAGTTATTGTATTTCTCACCTCTTATTATCTATCTCTAAGGCACCTGGAACCTTAGGTTCCTTATTTATAAAAAGGACAGATGAGATTAATGGCTTTGGGGGGGCTATTCATTAAGTAGTAGAACTCTGTTGAATTAAAGCTTGTGAAAGACTACAATATTTCAAAGAAATAAAAGCTGAGTTGTTTTGATTAAAAAGAGGGCAAAGGACTTACTGGTATAAAGAAGCCTGTTCTATTTTTAATCTTACCTTCTCATTGTTTTTGTTGCAATTCTTCCCCAGAACCTTAAGATTCTGCCACTCATGTTTAGAAAATTGCTGAAAAAAGAAAGGAAGGAAGAAAGGAAGAAAGGAAGGGAGGAAGGAAGGGAGGAAGAAAGGAAGGAAAATAAAAATTCTGTTCATGTTTAATTTTTTAAATTTCATGGAGGCTCCCGGCCCAGTTTCTACCCTGCGTGGCCCTGTGCCTACCTGTGGAGTGAAACCATATGGAAGACTGATGCTGTCAACTGTGGAGACTGCTCTGGGCTCTCCCCCTTCTCTCTGTCTCTCTCTGTCAAAAAATAATAAAAATTAATCTTAAAAAAAATTTAATTTGGATATATATTAAACTATTAACAATTCTTTTTAAGCCACCAATTCAAAGTAGTTTCTCAGAAAACTTAATTATATAAAAGTGTCCAGAGAAACTAGAACATTTAATAAGTGTATTTTGATGAAGCAAGGGAAGTAAGACAGAGGGTATGAAGAAAAAAAACCTGAGAAAGGAGCTGGATGGAAGAGGCTGAGACACCTTGAAAAGAATAGAATATGAAGACATTGGGTTCTTTGTAAGGGGAAGGAATTTAAGATGAAATGGGAATAAATAATATGGTAATAATAACATCATCAATGATATAAGTTTATGGATTCCTATAACATTTCATCCTTTTCTCTTTTCTCTTCAAAACAACTCAATATAGGCAGGGCAAGTTGAGTATCTTCCACTTCTATGTCAGAGTTTCTTTGTCTTAGCAGTATTGACATTTTGGGGTAGATAATTCTTTGTTGTGGAGCAGTCCTGTGCATGATAGGGTGTTTGGAAGCATCCCTGATCTCTACCCACTAGATACCAGTAACAACTTCTCTCCCAAATTGTGACAACCAAGAATATCCTTAAACATTTCCAAATGTTCCCTGTAGAGCAAAACCACTCCCAGATGAGAAACACTGTTCTTACATAAAATAATGGAGATTCAGGGAAGCTATAAGACTGGACTGAAATGAGACAGCTGTTGAGTTAGGCCATTTGTTCCCAATCTGTGTTCTTTCCCTGTGCAATGTTTGAATAAGATAATTTTTTCTCTATGTATATTGTTTAATCTTATATTTGGTCATGACAACAATTTTACCACCAATACCTCTCCAGAAAATACACTTATGAGACATGTTTTTTAAAAAGAGAAAGCCCTGATTGCAGAGGCAAATGTGGGACAAAGACAGAGCCAGGCATGAGCATACCTAGTATTTCCTGTTTGAAGACACATTTGCTGTAGGATTTAACCCAGGGCTTTTGTGAGATGCTGGTCTTGAAAGTTGATCTATTTATAAAAGACATTCATCGATCCACTATTAATTCAGCTGTCTCAATGCCTCCTGTGTGTTCCCTCTTTAATATTTTCTGTTGAATCTTTAACAGCCATTTAGAGAAATTAGCCATTAGTTTCCAAAAGCTCACCGTGGTAATGAATTTCTATACTGAGAAACTGATATCATGGTCTATAATTTTGAACCTTGATTGGACTGGTATCGGAAAAGGAATTTATTGCTTTCAAGAATTATAGGATCAATACACTTGGAAAAATGTGCTGGGTAACCATGCCAACAGAACTATATACAAGACTGAAGGGCAAAGTGGTTTTAAAATAATTGACAGAAAGATAATTAAGTCTAGGTGTGACAAGACATAAGATAAATGATGATTCACTTGAACCCTCTGGCATTTTTTAGCTGGAAAAAAAAAAAAAGGCTACCACAGCAAACGTTAATAAATGATTCTCTAAACAAGATTTCCCAGAGTATTTCCCTAAGAGAAGTATTTTTCTTTATTTTGTTTCCCCTTTTTTTCATTTGAGCTCACCTCACTTGATCTCTTCTGAACAACTTCAAGGAACACATTTGTTTCCTGTTTAAGGTACAAAATGAATAAACATGCAAGAAAGTAGTAGCAATCAGGGTAAAACATGACAAAACTGTGAGGATTGTTGAGCATTTCTTCGGTAAACCTTCCTCCTGTTCAATAACTCTTTTCTTTCTGAATCATTTCATATTTAACATGCTCTTCAATTAAATCAACCATTTCCAGTATAAAAGGGTTCCAGAATACTTTTGTAAGTTGTACCCTATCTCAGTTCAAGTTGAGGGACTCCTATCTCTGAAAGTGTGTAAAAAACACTCATAGAGGTACTCTGTCAGGGATAATATTAAGGGAATCAATTTCCAGAACTTCAATTTCCATATCCACTCTTTCTTAAAACTGACTTGCTTAAGGTATTTTTTATTGAAGTATCAATCAGTTCTTCTTGCCCATATTTCTTTTCCCCTTCCATCTCTTCCATCCAGAATCTCATTGAATACATTTAAAGAAGTGATCCCTTTGTTTTAGAACATTAATACTTACAGTGTGCTGAAAATTACATCTTCATGATGACATATATGAGCAAAATATTTCAAACTTATTACTCTATGCTTTGAACCACTTCTGCTTTCAAAGCCTGCCTATCTTGTGACCTAGTACCTCATGGAATAGATACAACTGCTATTTTAATTAATGTCACCTAAAAATATTAATTATAAATGAACTGTAACATACATCTGTCTTATAACAGTGCTTTAACTTGAACCTTGGAAATTTTATGACACCTTTTGGCTGGTAGGGAGGGTGAAGATTTTGTTATTCTTTCAATTATGTGTAAGTAACCCACTACACAGTCAATTCTTGAAATTGTGAAGGATCAAATAACTCTTTAGAAAATCTGTCAACCTCAATCTTATTTATAATTTTAGGTGTTAATTTTTTTACCTTTAATGTATTACATTTGTTTAATTTTTTAGGATTTCAAATATTTATGAATTTTATTATTTGAGTGAAGTAAGTTAAAAAAACATACCCCAATTTTTATTTCTTTGTTTTTTCAATTCTTGAAGCAACTCTACAGTTAATAGGACTTTGGCATAATAAAGACAATGGAGAATTATGAATTAAAATGGTTTTGGGTAATATTTTATTTGAATTTTAATTGTACTCAATGTGTCTAGGCAAAATGGAACAAATCGATCTTTTCCACATAGCTAGTCATTCTAAGTCACTTCTTAAATATAGATAGGGCTTCAATTATTTAATGACACACTCAGATTATTGATATAATAAAGATGGCAATAAAGATTTTTTATACCATCTCAAGATGTTTAGAAAGTAATACATGTCTTTAATTTTACGAGTATATATAGCAATAAATTTTCTCTTTTCTTTAATCCATGGTTATGAACAATTAAAATACTTTCTACACTGTCTTTAAATTACATTTTTGTATGACTTCTGTAAGCATTTACTCTCATGTATATATGAAATATGGAATGGAAGATTTGTATAAATAACCCAGTAGGGTTTGAGCTACTTGAAAAATGCAGGATCTTATAAATCTTGGTATTCCTAGTGCTTCACTCAGTAGAAATATTATGGTAGGCAATAACTAAAATTGTGTTCCATTTCCAAACAACATCTTTACTCCCAGGACAAGTTTTAATATACCAAATACACATCTACCAATACATAAATTACACAAGCAATTGATGGAAACTATCAGAACCATTCATATAATTGCTCTAAGATCCTTTTTCAATTTTACATGGATGAATCCCTAAGTTCAAAATTATTGCAAGGACAACTTACAGCTTCCTCTTAAAGAGCACCTGGTGACATGTATAGCTCAGCTGCTTAAATATATTCTATTTTTCCAAACCAGCAAATAATTCAAGAATAATGAAAATTATCAAAAAGATTTTAACCCTCACCCTTTTCCATGTCACCTATTAAAATGAGGCTGAGGTTTCTGGAAAGATTGAAGCAAATATATATCTTCTAAATTTATATATATATATTTGTATTTATCTTTGTCTTTATATTTATATTAGTTAATGTTTATATTTATGTATATATTTAGGAGATATTTCTAGGATGAGTTAATGATTTTAATTGTCATACCTCATATATGAAAAAAAAATCCAGCCATTGTTACATAACAAGAATAGTAACATATATCCTATTTGTATTAGTCCCTGCCTGTTCCTATAAAGAAAAACATGATCTATTCTAACCACATCTAAACTCTGAGATGTTTGGGAAAGGAGAAGAGAGCATCGTAAAATGTTCGCATTCTCCTGAGGAGAGAGATCCTGTTTGGCTCTGCTTATTTTTTTTTAATAAGACTCTTGTTTGTCAAAACATATTTTCTTGAGTTGTCATAAATTATACTATGTAATGGTTTTGGTCCTGAAATCAGTCTGTAAGCAGTATGCTCACAGCTGGCGAATCTGTTACATTTTGCTCTGGGCTCACAATGCTTCATTTTATTTAAGAATAACATCAGTGCAGATGGCACAGGAGCACGACTGGGGAAACTTGGTACACTTAAGTCCTTAAGCCTACAACCCAAACTTGTTGAGTTCTGAGTTTTGCTACACCTCTCCTCCCCAATCCACCCTCTCTCCCCACTACACATACTTTTTCTTTCTCTGAAATGGCTATGTGATGGGCAGAGTTGGCTCTTATAACTTCGTGTTAGTTAATAACATTATAAAAACTGAGCTTGACTTACATTCTCCTTAGTTAAGAAAAGCACAGAGCTTATGTTGTAAACAATAAGTGCATCCACAACAATGAGATCCTGTGTAAGGAAGTTCTATTCTATTGTGAGGTAACCAAGATGAGAGGTCTGCAGGATGAGGGTCTCAGTCCATAAGAATGTGAATCCAGAAGCTCAAAACCATTTCCAGGAGCCAAGGAGAACCCATGTTCTGAAAAGAATGGGATTGTGAGTCAGTTCGCAAATGATACCAAAAATGATCAACAGTGATGTTTAAATCCCCTTATAGTAACAGAAGATCATGATGTCATGATAATTTAAGACCTGCAGTTTGGCATGATCAGTTTTATCCATCCTCAGTGGACACTTGGTTAGAGAGGACATATCTAGAATGATCCCCTCAATCTGGTGCCCCAATTTCATAGATCTCCACTGATGGGTTTCACCCAGTGAACTTCTCCAGGGTATGAGGTATGGACATCCTGTGAGCACTGAATGAGAACAGTAACCAAAAAGAAACCATTAGGTATTGTCAACGGGACTGTGCGCTTTGTGATACCATAGGATGGGAATTAACTTGGTCATTAGTTGACAACTTAGGAACTATTTCTTCACCCAGCCTTGTGATAGCGACCTATACAGAACTACAAAATTTGACCTATTTGGTATCATGTATTCTTCCCCTAAATCCAAATAATCTGACTTGGTTTTCATAAATTTTATATGTATGACAATTGCCAGTTCTATTGAACCGACCAGTTTACAACATTCTTTTATATACAGGGAAGAAGGCCATGAACTACTTTTTATTTCCATTTTTAGTGTGAAGTAACTGAGGCATGGTGACTGCATGATGTACCTAAAGCCACACATTTCTAGTCATTAGAGATGTTAAAGCTGGGTTGAAGCCTGCAAGTTCACCCGGTCTTTTCTTCCAGGATAAACCCCTGAATCCCGCCCGCCTCAGTGTACTTGTAGATCCAGGCTAGGGCTCAGTGTTACTGGTGGAGTGGAGAACTGACACTCACAACAATGAGTTCTCTTTGCCTAGGGTGCTTTGCAGGATAAAAGACAGCCAAGTGCATTTTTTCAGGTTGCAAATGACTGCTGGGTCATAAAGATCTATTTTTGGCTTCTTTTTATGTTAATGGTTGGTGAACATTCACATTCTCTTCATTTCACACGTGAAGAGTGATGATATTTTCCTGTTGACTTCACTTGAATATAAAGCACTTAATGAGCTCTGGCACTGGGAGGGCATAGCTGCCTTTGTTTGCGTCTGAACCTTCCCAGAATCCTTTGTCCCAGTGGAGCTTTCCAGGTTCATTGCTCTTTGTAAGAAACTGTTAGAAGAGCCTGAGGGCTCTTGAACTTTTGATGCCCATGGGTAGTGAGACATTCTCTTGGCTTAATAGTTTCTTTCCCCAGTTGCTGAATTGTGTTTGTTTTATAATTCCAGCAGGCTGGGATATCCAGAGGGGATCTTTGTGTATAATTCAAAAGACAGTCTTTTTTCTACTTGTTTTAGTTCTTTTGCTTTTCCTCCTCCTCATTTCAATTTGCAGCTCTCTGAGCGGAAATAAACACTTGGTATGTGTAGCTAATGTCTTAGGATTTATTTTATTGTTTTAGACAGAGAGAAACAGAGACAGAGAGAGACAGAAGCAGAGAAAGACAGAGAGAAGGAGGAGGGCCCAGAGCAGTCTCCATAGTTGTACATCATCAGTTTTCGACAGGTTTTGTTCCACACAGGTGGGCGGGGGCCGCGCAGGGCAGGAACTGGGCTGGGGTCTTCCTGCACAGGAAGCACACCCCAGTTCAGCATATGGGTCCACACAGGCCAGGACTGGGATTCAATCCTCAGTCCCCTGGGCTGCAAAGCGAGCACTTAATCCCCTGAGCCATCCTGACTTCCTCTGGCTAAGGTCTTAGAATGAAAGTTGAATGAATGTATTTTCAGTCTTTTATTTTCTTAACAGACCAGGATTTTCCAGACCAAGAATCAGACCAAGAATTCTACAGTGTGTGTGTGTGTTTGTGGCGGGGGGTGGGGGAGTAAGGCAGTTCATCTTGAAATCTGCTTCATTTAAAGGGACTGAACACATTCACTCCATTTTAATATCCACCTGTGACTCTCCCCTAGTTTACATGTGTGTGTACATGTGTGTACTATTCTGTACTCTACTTTCATAAACTAAGATATTTCATATGTTTATGTTTTTCATTTTTAATAAAGGAGCTGCTTTCTTGGACATGTCAGCAAAATAGAATCTCTCTTTTAAAATTAAATCAATTAAGTTTAAAAACTCTACTAGAATATGGAAAATTATGTTTTCCAAAGAGATCTTTTTTTTTTTCTGTTTTTCTACCAAACAGTATAAAGAGTAGAGTAATCTTATAGGAGAGATGGTTGGTAAGAATTTGCTTATGTTTGTGTTTAAGGATAATCGTATTAAATTTTTTTTTTTTTTTAATCACAACATTTATACTAAATACTAACAGTGAAATGGAGAGTACGGAAACTAAGAGAGGCTAGGAAGATAGGACAGAGGACGTGTTTTAAAATATAGTGTATTAATAAAAATTTGAGGTGTAGTAAGACCAACAGATTAAAAAATGACTTTCATTGAGAAGACAGTTTGTTGTTCACAGTTCCCTAGAGACAAGGACCCAGCGGGCAATTGGAGGGGGCGGGGCGTACAAGGAAGAATCTGGGTTGATTAGGGGGTAGAGGAAGTGGGAGAAGAGTGGGGGCCAAAGCCTTTACGGTGGGCAAGCAGGGCAGGCAGGTTCAGGCTTGGCTAGTTTGAAGAATTTCAGTGGGCTCTTGGGCAGAGGGGATAACCTACTTGTGTGTTTCTTAGCCCTGGGGTGGGTGGATATTGGTCCAGAGTGTGAAAGCCTGGTAGTTAGGGTGACTGGGCTGTGGGCTTTTTTACACTGATTGATGTGTATTTGGAAAGTACACACGTGAGTTGTTTTCTGTCTCTAGGAGGTACCTGGCCCTGGAAGGGGCTGTCCTTTTATGGTCAGCAAGGGCCCAGATTCAAAACATCAGAATATGGAAAATAAAGGACAAGGTTAATACAGGGAGAAAGAGAAGAAGGGCTAGAGGAAAATTAATAGGAAAGACACACAAAATACCCTCAAACGTATATTTTAGGAATTTAAAATCATAGTGTAGATAGTGAAAGAGATCAAGGTTTTTGATGACATATCCAAGAAGTTGTAAGCATTCCTTCTTCTTGGCCCCCAGAGGGCATTTTAAAGTTTCTACAGTAAAACACATCAAAGTGATTCATATCTAGTAATGTCTTGGATATCTGTTTTCTCCACTGGACTAAGATGCCCTGGAAGTTGGTACTTTATTATTTCCTCCATGTATCCGTTCTAGCACTTTCCACATTCTTTTAAGTGTTTGAAGAAGGATGACAAGGGAAATGGAAAGGAAGAAGAAGTCTTAAGGTTCCAAAGACTGCTAGTGTAAGAAGGAGATTTAAGACCAAATCTGCAGGGAAACATCAAATAACAGATTTATTTTGTAGGAAGGAGACTAATGACATGAGTATTGTCCAATAAATTACGAGGCTTATCTGGAAAAAAATCCAGTCATAAATGCCTCTATTTTTCATATTACATGGCTGGATACTTTCTGGACAGCCCTCATATATCATTTAAATCACTGACACAATTCAGCTTGGATGATACCTGTGTCATTAGTCTTACCTTATGACTGATCCATAACTTAATACTGGACTATAATTGTGGGGGAATGTAAGAATGGAAAATGAAGATGGAGAACTCATCATGAGCTGAAGTGAGCATAACCATGTATTAATATAATATGTAGGGATAATGATATTTAGGAATGAAAAATGAGAACCTAAAACATAATTATACTTTGAATTGCCACATTATAATATCAAGAAAGTAGGATACAAATGTGAGTATCAAATGAATCAAGATAGATATCTATGTTTCTCACAGTTTATGAGATAAGCCATGATGCACCGTGCTGAAGAGAGAATTTATCAGCAGAGTGGTTACAAGGTGCTGATTTAATGAGGCAATATCTGCCAACATCAGATGGACTCTAACTGCAGTTTGAAAGAAAGATAGACATGAAGGGAAATATAAAATCTGGAGTTGAGTGGTTTTAGAGGAGGTGGCTTCCTATCGTGAGATGCCAAACAGTATAGGTGTTGACATTGTCAAATTTGCCCACTTAGGATCACTTAAATTCTTGCTATTTCAGTTTTCCTGGGATACTCACAGACCGCTGCAGGAGCCTCTCTGGGATGAGTAATAATTGTTAAGATGACCAAATGAACCCTCAACAGAAGGTGACGTGAAGCCAATGAAAAGCTGTTTGTGAAAACAGAAAATAGTACCCATATCCTTTCCCAGTCAGGTATTTGATATACTGGTTCTTTTAGCTTCTGATCTCTGTGGTATGGAATCAATAATTGGTAACCTTAGCCAGTGGTGGAAAATAGGTTTCAATTTGCCTTTCAACTCCAATGGATTGGTAGAGGCTGTCTGGAGCCCTGCACTAAATAATATTCCGAGAATACATCTCAGCTGAGTAGTAAAGAAAGCTGATCTCTGTTAGTGATGTCTGTTAATGGACATAGCCATTTGTGAGAGTATTTATCTTTCCATTTCTGGATACACTTTTCTGTATCTTGAATAGTTGCAATGATGTTTGTAAACAGAGAAATGGATTCGGTGGCTTCTCATACAAGTCCTATGAGAGTAATACCTCCATTTGAAAATAGTAAACTAAAACAAAATTTACCCAGAACTTTTATATATATATATTTTCAATAATAGATTAAAAGGGTCTATAACTGACATGAAAAATACTAAAAGGTTACTGTAGCCCCATAAAACCTGAAAACCCACCTGAACACCAATATAACCTGTGTAATTGTGATTTGGTTACCCATTCCCCTCACTCTTCTGCCTACCCTCCACTAACACAAAAATGTTCAAATGAATTCTATACAAATATAAATTAGTTATTTAAAAAGAAATACTTATTTGTTAGCATAATCTATATATACTTTTCTGTATAAAATAAAATTTCAAAATATATTTTGGTCTATTTCTAAATCATTCCAGCTTCCATTAATTTTCATTTTTATAGCTTTTATCCGTGAAGTTATCTGTTAAAATACGAGTTCCTGGAGTCAATATAAAGGAACCAAACAAACATCCAACCAGCTGATCAAATAAACCATCATACAGCCCCAAACAGTCTAATTCTACTTAATACTGTGCTTTCACGTCGTTGAAGATGGTCAACTTGCAATAGATCACTGACTCCCAATAACACTTGTTTTTTTGTTTTATTTTGTTTTTTTATTGTTAAATTTAATGGGGTGACATTGATTGGTAACAATTAGATAGTTTCCAGATGTACAAGTCCACATCACATCACCCATGCATCGCATTATATGCCCAGCTCCCAGAATCAGCTCCCCTTCCATCACCATATATCTGGTGCCCATTCCCACCTCTGCCCCCAACTCTCCCTACCCGCTCCTTCCCCCTCTTCAGGTAACCACCAACACTTGTTTTAAGTTTTACCATTCTCCTTCTGTAATTAGTAAATGCTATTTTATATAAAGCCCACCTCCCTAAAGTAGAATATTTTTAGTATTCATAGCTCTATGTATTTTTATTCTTTTCTTATTGCTTGTGTATTTGCTCTTTTTTTATTTTATACCAAATTGCCTATCCATCCATAGACTCCCTTTGCGCATGCTTTAAAGAAGTAATTAAAACTGAAATGGGACCATGATGTAGTGACAAAAGTGAAGACAAGGAGTAGAAGACAACATTACTATATTGTTTTGGGTATGCTTTGAAAATATCCAAAAAATAATTGACATTTGGCATAATATATTCTCCATTAGTTGTAATTGGGTATCATGAGCTCCTCTTTGTACCATTCTGTGACATTTGCTACATTCTACAGTGGTAAGAAATTACTGTAGAATTTTTTTGTGTGCTTGTTTCAGTAGAAAACTATGTGCTGTCTATAGCATACCTTTCTAGGTTATTAATTCTCACCCCATTCATTGTCTTTGAACTACTTTGCAATTATTTATCAGTTACAGGTGAATAATGGATATGTAAATATTGTCCTGTTTCGTAGTGATTTTAATTGATTTCCTCTCTTCTGGAAAATCCAGTTTTGTCCTCCTTTGTCATTTATCTTGGCATTCCTTTACTCCATATAAATTCTGTACTCCTTTGATTTTTTTCTGTTGAACCAATAATAACATCTGCTGGGTTCCCTCATAACAAATGAGTAAAATCAAATCTTTAACACATGTTCATTTTTTTATGTGCATGAGAGTCATGATTTACCATTTTCTGAAAACTATCTTTTAATACCTCATTTAGAAGACTAGTACCTTTCAGTTCTGTTTTCCTTATGATCAACTATAAATAGGGGTAATAAATATTCAAAAAATGGCAGGTCATTTCTGAAGCAGTTCAGAATGAAAAAAAATTATTCTAAATAGACTGTTACTCCTTATTCCCTTTTTCTTCCTTCTCTTCTTCCTCTTTATTAATAGAATCAGTTAAGTTGGACATATGCTTTCTTAATGTCGTTACAATATTAGAATCAAAGAGAATGTTTTGTATAAAATGAAAACACTTTAAAAATTAAAAAATGCTGCATCTGTTAATTTACTACACTAAACAAGGAATTTTCACATTGTAAAGTTAACTGTAACTTCCATAATAAAGTGTAAAGTACTAAATTATCTTGACAGGGTAATAGTCTACCAGCTTTGCATTTCCAGTCTCTTCCCAGTCTTCCAGCGCCTGTTCTTCTCTCTGGGGAGAAACTAAACAGAAGATTTCTTGAAACAGAGAGAAAAAAATGTCTGAATTTAATTTTAAAATATTGCTAGGGGAAAATTAAAATGGAATGCCTATACAGGAATCAAGAATAGACAGACATTATTTAACTTAACAAAAACACCAAGACAAAAATACATAAAGACCACGCCATCTTCTTTGTTTCCCATTACCTCATAAAAGAAATGCAGGATCAATGTGGCCATTTGATTTTCACAGTTCTGTGTCAATGGTAGGCAATATTACAAGGTTAATTTTTGTTTTTGTTTTTTCCCCCAAGTTTTGCTATTTTTCCTCCCCCATTCCTTTCTTTTACGTTGTAGGGATGCAAGCGTTTCTGACTTTACTCAAAGGTTTTTTGTTTTTTAAGTTAAAATTGGTTTATATATTTACTTTTCATTGAACTCACACAGTTGTCTTTACTGCCTCCCTCCCCACACCCCATGGGCCATAATATAATAAAAATTAGGCTTAAACATATTGATTTAGTAGATCAGTTATTTTTTTCCCCCCAAAGTTGTATATAGTCTAAAAACTTCTTTTAAAGTTTATATTCATGATTAAATTTATTATTTGTTGAGTTGATGTTGTGAACTGTTTAGGGCCTGAGAATGCACCAGTGAAACTTTTAAGGGGCTTGAGGAAGAAGAAATCACCAGCCATAATTTCAGCAAAAGGATTAGAGCCACAAAGGTTTTAGTATTGTTTTGTTGTTCTAATTGTATTTAAGATTTCTTAAATTTGTGACCTACTCACAAAGTAGTATCTTCTTTTAGCTAAAGTACCTTCAGATAAAAAGAATTATTTGATTAGATTACCATAAACCTGATCCAAGTGAAAAGAAAACTCAGAAAAGTGATATTCGTGACAGAGAATAATGTTCAGAAAAAGAAAATCACAACTCATACAGATAGAAAAATATTTTTTTCCTGTGACATGATATTTTACTCATGATATGAGGGAACCAGGAAAATGTTTATCCTGTTTAAAAGAAAGTTAAAGGAGCACACACTCATAGATGGAATAAAGTAATGTTGAGATGAATTACAATTAGAGACAAAACTGGATTTCCACAGGGTTGGAGGCAGTCAGTTAAAATCACTATCAGCTATCTGCAGCTAACAAAGATTGGACAAATGAACAATGAACAAAGACAATGGATGAACACAGTTAGAAACTGGTAACTGAGAAAAGCATGCTATAGTTTACCATCAGCACACAAAATTTTTTTCTGAAGAAAGAAAATTAGATTAATACCAGATAAACACACTAACAAAGTTACTTTCTGCAAATCATTTCTCCTGTAGGGTCAGAGTGACACACCCACATAAAAACAAATGCACAGAAAGACGTGGTAAAAGGCAATGCAAAGTTCAGGAAGCATCTTGGTACATCTGCCCTGCCTGAGTAATATTTCTCCTTTGAAAAATGCTCTCTCCCCACAGAGTACCCTCCATTAACCATGACCCTAGTGTCTTGGCCAGATGGTAGACCAGAGGCCAGCTGCCAACCCAAGCAGGGTCAATTAGATCCTCTCTTGAGAAACATAAACATTGAACGTGATGGCAGTTCCTGTCTGTGTTATCCATTTGAACACAGGAAATGCCAACTTGTGGGTTCTGTTGTGGTCATGTTTAATCATGTGCATAGTGAAGCGATGAAAAGTAGCCTCAGAAAGGAGAGAGATTCTCAGGAAGAAGTAGAACTGAGGGACAGACCTGGGTTCCTGGTGATGTCCCAGTTCTTGGTCCCAGTCTGTCATGCAGTACAGTGTTGATGCCTAAAGAAAGAAAATATATCATCAGAAGTGTGAGGCACCTTGAAGAGGAGACTTAGCATTTATTTAAAGAAAGCTATATCATTTTCTTTAGGCCTCAAGTTAATTTGTTCAGATACTATGCTATGTCCCATGTCTGCTCTGATAAGAAAATTGAACTTATGACCAAGTACACAGCAGTTAGTAGGGCAATCAGGATAAAATAAAAGATTTAAGTAAGGTTAAATGTGGCTATGTTGTGTTGTTTGTTATTCTGCAGTGGTTTCCTTTTTCTTTGTGAGGAAACAAAGATGTTCTGACAACTTGTTTTACTCAGAGATTGCTTTGACCCATTTAAATAGTTAACCTATATAAGAAGTCAGCGCTTGTGAGATAATTGTGAAAAATCACGTAATGTGGGTAGTGTGAGAGGTATAGTGATAGTTCATGAGTTATTTTTAATATCAATCACTTCAGATTTAACTGAACCTAGAATTCAACTGCTATTGATTTTGATAATCTTTTTAGTCTTTCCATTCTATTTATTATGATTCTTAGGTGTATGCCTGCAAAAGTTGACTTGGGCTGATTAAACAGAAAAGAGGTTTTTTAAAACATTGACACTGTGGTGATGCCAGGATGGCTTGGCAGGTTGAGTACTTGCCTTGCAATTGCGAGGTCGGGAGCTCAATTCCTGGCCCTGGTCCATGCAAGCCCACATGCTGAACTGTGGCACAACTGGTAATTTCCAGGATGGTGGTGAAGGTTTTCATCTCTCATGCTAGTGGCTCCCAGTTTGGCTCCTGCCCTGTGTGGCCCCACATCCACCCATGTGAAATGAAACCATGTCACAACTAATGATGTACAATTATGGAGACTACTTGGGCCCTCCCCCCTTCTCTCTCTCTCTCTCTTTCTCTCTCTCTCTCTCTCTCTCTCTCTCATCTTCTCTCAAACAATATAACAAGTCTTAAAAAAATACACTGATGCTCTGGCATTCACAGAAGGTGTAGAAACCTGGGAAGAGCATGGCTTCTATCTAACCACCAAAAACAGACAGCTAATCTACAATATCGTAACTTTTCTTGAACCTATTAAAGAGCTGAGGTCGTAGTGCAACCAACTAGCCTGAATACTTAGGAAAGATGGGCGCCTCCAAGGATAAACAGGATGTGAGCACTATTGATCTGCTGCAATGGGAGGAAGGCAGGGCCTCATGCAAGTTGTGAGAAGAAATTCAGGTACAAAGTTTTTTGAATTGATAAAAACATGCTGTCGGCTGCCATGAGGGTATAGAATTAGTAGGACTTTAGTCCATGAGGGAAATTCACACCTACCCTCAGGCTCTTCTGGGAGTCACTGGCACTCATGATTGGAGGCAGGGTGGGAGAGAAGAAAGCCTCATCATGGTGAGGCTTGGATGGAGGGGCCTCAAAAAACAAAAACCACAAGCTGCAAGAGGAAGGGCCGTACACATGCAGCGCTGCAGAGAATAGGAAAGAAAAACAATTGTGCCTGAGACAAGAGTAAAAGAAAACATTCTCTACCCCTGGGAGGTATTGGGAGTGGTTTTTGGCCTAGGTTCTTTAGGTTTTCAAAACACTGAAGGAGGGACAGGATTATTGAGAAAGCCTCACTCTGAAGACCCAGTGATTCAGGGTTGAAAAAACAAGCATGAATTTCAAGTGCTCTGTGAAAGAATCCAGATTCAAAAGTCTGAATCCACCATAGGGGCATATCAGTGGTTCCAAAGGGCTAGGGGAGGAGAACACTACAAAAATGTGAGCCAAAGATTAAAACAAGCTAAATGGACATTCCAGTATTAAAGCCACATGCAAACTCTTATGTGTGTTCAAGAATTCAAGAAATAATGTTCCTCTAAGCTCCTCCTATGGATTTTGCTACTTAGAATGGGAACTTCAAGCAACATGACCAGAGACATTGGCGTAAAGACTAGGGGTGAATACTAATTATATATTTGCTCATACAACTAATACCAAATGAGGACTACAAGGGAAAGAGTATAGTATGTAATGTCTAAATGCTCTGACCATGTGAATTTTTAGAAATTGAGAGAGAATGGGGAAATTGTAAGCAACAATATTTAACAGCTTTCAGTAATCACTTTGACTGATGATGCTCATCTCACTTGTATTATTACGATGTAATTATGACATTTTATTTCTCTTCCTTAGTAATGTTGAAAACCAGCTTCTCAATGAAGAGACATGAGACAGATATAAAATAAACAAGCGGAAGTCAGCATTCTGCCATTCTGAAATTGAATTGAAAATATTATTATGAAATTCTGAGTTTTTTTTTCTCTTTAAAGTAGTCCTGAGACACCTTGTCATTGCACATGCCAATGAAGCTATCAGAAATGACAAGGGTCAGAGCTAAAAAACTTACTTAGGAGCCGACTTGAACATGCTCCCAATGTCTAAAGACACAGCCATTTCTATGTCAGTAAGCCTAATAACTATAATGGTTTCTAAAACATCAAGTATGTTTAAGTATATGAGTTCAAAATGATGTGATAGGAAGCCAACTCAGTATCTGGCAGCCTGGCAAATAAAGAAAGAGATCCAAGCATTAGGAGCTGTTTTGCTTGGAAACCGCATAGTTGCAGAGGATTGTCTCTTTGTAGGTGACAACCAACTAATAATTAAAGAAGCAATGTCTGAATTGGAATATCACCATTTTGCAAATCCTAACAGGCAAACTCATAAAATGAAAGATAACTCTATGTGCCCCCTGATAGGTCAGAATACCAACTATAAAGTAACCCCTAAAACCAATGATCATATCAGAACATGATCAATTCTTTATATGTAACTATCAATTTGTAGGAAATAAGAGAAAGTGAAATAGCTGAAGCTACATCCTGGAGTACACTCAGCAAAACACATATTGTGGGAAACTCCATAGGCTAAATAAGACAGTTATTTAACATATAAATTTTGGGAAATGAAAGAAGAGAAAGAGAAAAAGAAATAGAGGTAGAGATAGAGATGATAAAGGGAGGGAGAGAGACAGAGGAGATTTAAGAGATGTTTTATTTTGGATGGTGAACACGCAATAGAGTATACAGCTGTCAAGTTTTAATTTTGTGGGGATGTTGGGATGGCTCATCTTACCGCCCCGAGATCTGAGGATCGAATTTCAGCCCGGCCAGTATGAACCCAGAAGCTGAACTGGGGTATGTCCCCAGTTTGGTTCTCACTGGGGCTAACTTCCTATGTGGGAGAACCCCTGTTCTGCTCCTGCCCCAAGTGTGCTTCTCATGTGGGTAGCCCCTGGCTCACAGTGACATGCCTCCCATGTGGGAGCCCCCGGTGAGTTCCTGCCCTGTGCCATCCCTGCACCCACCAGTAAAATGAAAACTATGTAGAAAATTAATGACACACGACTATGGAGACTGTTCTGGGCCCTCCCCCTTCTCTCTGTCTCTCTCTGTATCAAAAACAATAAAAATAAATCTTAAAAAAGATTTCAATCTTGTATAACTGAAACTTATTTAATATTATTAAATATTATTATTAAATATTATTAAATATTATTTATATTATTGGGGTATGTTGATACCCCAATAAATTTAATTTAAAAAAAGAAATAAATGATAATAAAAAACAAAAACAATCAAGCAATACTATGTAGAGGTGCACACTCCTGTAATAAAACCATAAACAAATTTGAGAAAACAATTACTATAAAAGTCAGATTAGTGGTTACTTGTAAGGAGGAAGGAGGTGGTTGACTAGTTTCTAAGGTTTATGACAAGTTCTATTTCTTTCTCTGAGTAGTGAGTACAAACTATGTCTTTATATTACATTAAGCTATAATTTTGATGTTCATTTTTCTGAATCTGTATTACATTTTACAATGGAAATGGTTAAAAAAGCTATGGATTGATTGCCTGACAGAATTTTGAGAGTAGAGCACTAATGTGAAGTCAGATTTCCAAAAGTCCTGTTAAAACCATGCCACAGAACTATGTGATAGGCAAACTGCTGTTTCAACTGCTTCTTACCCAACCAAAGGCTAGTTGCAATAGTTTGTTCTGCTGTTAGCAACTTTCTTTATGTAACAGCTATAAATCCTGCCAGTACCAATGCCACCTCTGCCTTAGGACCACTTCCTACTGCCAAAAATAAAACAAGCAGAATGGACTCTGTGCAGATTCTCCTTCCCCAGTCTGCTCACGTCCATGTTGAAGTCTCAGGTGGTAAGAATAATAGTGGAGCCGAAGGTCAGAGGGGTGGGCGTAGTCCTTGGGAAATGATTGACAACGTGTGTGAGAAAATACATTTCCCCATGACTTTCAAAAAGAGAAAAGGTTATGTTCATTTTATTTTCCTATTTATTTTTATTATAAAGCTTATAAAATGTTGAAATGTTTAGGGAATATAAGAGCAATTGTATGTTCTCCACCCAGAGTTCATGAGTATTAATATTTTATTATCTTCTGATATTTCACACATAAAAAGTGTGAAATGTAATAGTTGATGTCCTGCTGGTTTTCTTCTTGAATTTCAATGTTCTCTCTGCCTCCCAGAGGCATCATTATGGCAGACTTTACCTGTATTCTTCTAGTCCATATGGACTGCACATGCAAGAGTTTTGCTAGGGGACTGGAATTAGAAAGAGAATTTCAGGGTCCTTTTGAGGCACAGTGCCTACTTTTATAGATACAGCCAATTTTTCACTGATGTGGGTGGGCCAGCATTTAAGATTCCTGTTCTCTCATCTACCTGCCTGCTTGATATTTTTCAACTTTTCAATTTTTGCCAATTGAATTATTTTTAATTAGAATTTTCCTTTAAATTGCATGTTTCCGATGTTCATTATGTTATCAGATGACAAGGGTAAATGTCACAGGAAGGAATTCAGGGAAGTACTTAACTGAATAAGCAACACAAACAAAGCCAAGCAAGCAGTGGATTTATTAAGCGAAAGGAAATAGAATGGTGCACTCTCAAGACAGCGTGAAAGTGAGCAGGCCCGGAAGAGCATCTGCTCCAAAGAATGAAGAGGCTTAGGACTTTATTCAAACGAGGGAATGAAATGTTCAAGATTTAGGGGTTGGAGGTGCAAGCTGTTTCAGGGCAGGTCCGTACCTTTCACTCCTTTCCATGAGGAGGTGGGGTTCCCTTGTTTTTACTTGGCCCTTGTCAGAACTGTCATGACGACTCAAGGGTGGAGACTTTTCCTGCCTGCAAAGGTAATGGTACCATAGCTGTAGCTGCACCTTTCCTTAAGAATGATCTCATCTCCTTCTTCATTTCCCACACTTCCTCCTTCCCTTTCACTCACTTCTCTCCCTGAGGCCCTGTTCTTCCAGCCTACAGTAACAATTATGGCACTACCTGTCATAATGAAATACTGGGTTTTTCTTTATTTTTTAAGAGCAAACCATTTTTTGGTCTGAATTAATGCACAGATGTAGAACGAGGACATACGTAGCCTAGGAGGCATGCTCACTTTGTTCTCTTGCCAAAGAGTAAAGCATCTATTCTGATCATTATAGTGGATGCAGCAGATCAGTGGTAGAATCTTGACTTGTGTCGATTCTCTGGATGTTTGTCTCCTAGTAATCGAGAATTTGAACATGACAAGC
>PVKE010018831.1:0-29107 GCA_004027555.1 Craseonycteris thonglongyai
AGAGAAGTGTCTGTTAAGGTCATCTGCCCATTTTTTAATTGGATTGCTTGTTTTTTTCTTGTTGAGTTGTACAAGTTCTTTATATATTTTTGAAAGAGTCTGTTTCTTAATGAGGGCAAGGACTCTAGCACCTTGCACAGTGCCTGGCATGTGCGAGGTTTTCCCTTAAAGGAAGCCAGGCTGCATACTGAGAAAAAGTTTATTCAAGGTTATTTTTATTTTTATTTTATTTTATTTTTTAGTTGAGAGAAGATGAGAGAGAGAGAAGGGGGGGGTCCCAGAGCAGTCTCCGTAATTATACATCATTAGCTGTGACATCCACACAGGTGGATGTGGGGCCCTACAGGGCAGCAATCAAACCAGGGGCCTCCTGCACGGGAGGCAAGAACCTTAACTGCTGAGCCATCCTGGCAGTTACCAGTTGCACCCCAGTTCAGCATATGGGATTTGCTTTGCACAAGTTGATGCCAGGAATCAAACCTGGGACCTCAAGATTGCAAGGCAAGCATTCAACTGCTGAGCTATCCTGGCACCCCTATTCAAGGTTCTTTTTAAAAATAGCTTTAAATGGGAGTTTGGTTAATTTAAGGTCTTAAAAACAGTAGTAAAAATTAAGGTTTGGAAACTTTCTTGATGCTATAAAAGGGCTCCATGTCCAATCATACCAATTGGATGCCCACGTTAATTTTTATACTCCCCAATGTAGTCTCTGGTTCCATTCTCTAACTTTACACAACATTCTCTTGGTAGCTTTTTATATACCTAAGGGAAGACAATGGATGTCATTATAATGTAATCGTTGGGTATCTCCTTGGAGAGATACAAACGGAAAAGATTGTAATGACTGTTTATAATATTATGCAGTATTCAGGCAGCTTTATTCAACTGAAGAAAATTCGTTGGTATCTTTCATGAACCAGAATCGTTTTAAAAAGAACAGGAAAACTAGAAATGTATCCTCCAAATTAGCACATTTTAGAGCATGTTCTGTTTTAGTGTAGATTGAGCCTGATTGGGTATACCCTGATGGCCAATTCAGCTAAGGATGGAGATTTTACCAGGGTCCTTAACAAAAGACCATGAAACAAAAAAATGCTGAATACATTGATGGAAATTGAATTGAAAACATCATGGCCAGGAATTTAATCATTCACATAGATGAAGAGTAAAGTGAATAAAATAGTAAGAAGCAGTTCAGAAATGCAGCATGTCATACTTCCTATATATAGTTCCAGAGGTAGAATCTTCTAGTTTATTCAGTCTACAAAGATGTAGCCACAATATACCTTTGGCATTCAGAGTTTTAATATTTGGCATTTTATTATATTTGACCCCAAAAATCGATTACAAGGAACTATGTGTAATTTTGCTGAGGCACAAATTTGAATGTTATTTTAATGATAATCCTTCGTGAGTGAGCCTGATTGCCTGGGAATCCATGACTGCAGTTACTGTTGCTCTCTTGTTAAAGGTCTGAAAGAAAGGTCATTTGAATGCATCTTACGCTATACTTTACGAATTTGATAGAGGAAATTATATGCTGCATTTGCATTTAAAATTTCAAAACTCAAGAAGGCCATGAGATCTATTCTCCAGTGGTCTATGCTCCTTTGTACAATGTGTTTACCTCATTACTACTGGCTTTGGGGGAAGGCTCGAACTTTTAACTCGTTATTTCTCCAATAAAACAGATGGAGCAAAGAAATGGACTCATGGACTACTCCCAATGGAAGACAAGTAAAACATCAAGTGGACTTGTAGACTTTTTAAAGGTCTTTGCTTGAAAGGGGCAAATTCTGCCCCAAGGTCAATTTAACAAATCATTTGAAAGGGGTGTGGTTCATCCTCACTTGGATCTGAAAGTGATGGATTCTTTCTCCAATTTATAGAATTCCAGAATCCTTTTGACTTAGAATTTGGATCAAGAACAGAAATTCTCTTGCCATAAATTCCAAACATTAACAATTTTACTGGTGCTTAATTCATGTATTGCAGTATGATTGTTAAAATGTCAGCCAAATTTCACTCTTTTCTGTTTCTTTTTGCTGGTTGATTAGAGTGCCCTCGTGTGTCTTTATGATGTAATATCATTTCAAGCTTTCAAAAGGTCATGTTTTATCACCACCTCAGTATATGATAGTTTTTTTCCCTCCTTTCAAACTCTGAAAAGCTAGGTGTGACATAAGGCCAAGTCACATACCTTGTTCAGTAGTATTCTGAGATTTAAAAAATTGATTATTTACTCTTGGGTATTAAAGTATATTGTTAGTAGATTATTTTGGTAATAATAGTTGAATTGAAATATATATATATATATGGCTTATGTTACAAGCATGACAGCATTACTGTTGCTTGTAATGGCAGAAGCACATTTGTGGCTGGTTTGCTCTGAGTACTCAAATCTCTCTGCCATTTTCTCTGATGATCAGCAAAGTATATTTACTTGACAGACAAGGGCCCGGAGTGCCTGCACATGGCCATGGAAGTCAGTGAAGCCTAGCATTCCAGATGGACAGTTTACTCTTGGCTTGCTAACTACCAACAGAAGCCCAGGCATAAACAAACTGTCCCTCAGGTTTTCATCCATTTATTCATTCATCAAATCTTCCTGAACATGGACTCCTCTGTGCTAGGGATTGCTCAAAATACTGATATGTTGCAGTGAACAAGACAGGTTTACTTTCTTACAGGTTGCCTTTATGGAACATAAAGTCTAGCGGGCTTACTGTGCATTTCAGACAATATTACAGTGAACTTCCTGGTGTAGAGATATCTATGTTGGACATTGGCGCAGAATTTTTTAATGCAGTGGTAAAATATTTATATAATTGTGTTCAAGAATATGTCTTCTTAAAATTTTAGTGGATATGGCCAACTTGGCCACTAGTTTATTATTTTAGCAGTAGTTTATGAGGATACATTTCTCTACCTTTGCCAATAATTCCATCTGTTTCTTTACTCTTAGTGTGTATCTTACTAATGTAACTTTCTTCTTTCATCAAGCCTCACACACTCCTGTCTCTTAGGCTTCAGCCGTATTTAGTGGAATGCCCTGGCAGTAGTGATATATGGATGTGGGAAAATGTACTAGAGAGGGGAGTCAATTTCTTCAGATAAAGAAGTGGCATCATAAAAATCTTTAAAAGGAATTTTGAAAAGATTCTGTGGTGTTGCTTTGAAAATGCTAATCATGGTTGTAGTAATTAAGATGACAGTATTAAGGGATCAAGCAGATTGGAGAGGCAGTTAGGCCAAATGTTTGTTAATGGTATAGGAAGGAGATTCCTTATATGCCTCAGAAAAGGGACAACCAGTGAGATGAAGCTAGGAGTTGACATATCAGGAAGGCTAAGGAAGAGATAGGTGCCAGAATTTGCAGAGATCATGAGAAAAAGCAAGAATGCAAACAGAATGACTGAAGAGAGAATAGGAAAAACTGTAGGAGAAAGGAGTCAGCTTGAAAGTCCCAAGGTGCTCAGTGATCAAGACTATGTGGTGGGAACTTTACTGTGAGAAAAACAGGAAGTTTAAATTGTCCCTTATTGAGCACATATCTGAAGGAAATGCCTTAAAGATCTAAAACATTTAAATTTATTAATAGCACAACTGACTGAACTTCAGCTTTCTCAAGGATACGTAGATAATCAGATAGATGATGTTCAAGAAAGCAATTCTTTTTTAGGAAAGTAAAACTGACATCCTTTTTGCCCTTAAGGTACAGTTTATTTTTCATCACTCATCTTTATGAAGGGATGTAGAGAGGTGAATAATTAAATGTCTTACTTTAATAAATAATCAATTTCTCAGACTTATGGCCTATGCAGTTCTCTTTTCCAAATATAGTACTTCTGCATTTTTCTATTCCAATAAACTAGAAGAAGACATAATTGGATATTCTAATTTAATAGCTCTTCCTGTATTTTTTTCAGCATGTGGTAATATGGGGAAACAAGCAATAATATTAATGTAAAGAATATTATTATAACCATTCTTTTTAAAATAATTTTTTTAAAGATTTATTTTGATTGTTTTTGACAGAGAGAAAGATACAGAGACAGAGAGAAGGGGGAGGGCCCCGAACAGTCTCCATAGTTGTACATCATTGGTTTTTCCACATAGTTTCACTCCACAGGTGGGCGGGGCTGCACAGGGCAGGGACTGGGCTGGGGTCTCACCTCGGTGAGAACTGAACTGGAGGTACTCCCCAGTTCAGCATGTGGGTCCACACAGGCCAGGGCTGGGATTCGATCCTCAGTCCCCGGGGCTGCAAAGTGAGCACTTAACCCACTGAGCCATCCTGGCTTCCCCTAAAATAATTTTTAAACAGCTTTATTGAGGTACAATTTTCATACCACATGCATTTAAAGGGTACAGTACAATAACTTTTTTTTAGTAAATTTACAGAGTTGTTCAACATTTACCACAATCCAGTTTTAGAATATTTCCATCACTACGTTAAGATCCCTTGTGTCCATTAGCAGTCAATTCTTATTACTACTTCCAGACCGAGGCAACCAATCTCCTTTATGTCTTGTAGATTAGCCCTTTCTGGTCATTTCATATGCATTGACTCATGCACTGTGTGGTCTTTTGTGTCTGACTTCTTTCATGTAGCATAATGTTTTTGAGGTTCTTCCATGTGGTAACATATATTGCTCAATTTTCATTATAAGAATATACCACATTTTGTTTATCCATGTACCAGTTGGTAGACATTTGGATTGTTGTGGACATAAGTCTTTATTCTGCTATCTTTATTCTGCTATCTCCAGGTTTTCATTATTTTTCTTGCATGATTATACTGTCTAGAGACCCTCCAGTACAATACTGAATACTTTGAAATGGTATAAGCAGACATCCTTGCCCATATTTTCCCACCCTTCCCCCCCCCCCCAATATAAGAGGGAAAGCATTTATATGATGTGAACTGTAGGGTTTTCATAGATACCCTTCATCAAGTTGAGAATGTTTCCTTCCATCCCTAGTTTGTTGAGCATTTTTATCATGAATGGGTCTTGGATTTTATCAAATGTGTTTCCTTTGGATATCAAAATGATTATATGGTTTTTATCCATATTATATTAATGTGGTTTATTACTTAAATTGAATTTTGAATGTTAAATCAATCTACCATTCTAGGAATAATTCCCACTTGGTCATGATGTATAATACTTAATATATGTTGCTAGATTTGGTTTGCTAATACTTTATTGAGGATTTTTGTATATATGTTCATAAGAGATACTGGTCTATATTTTTTTAATGACAACTTTTTCTGGCTTTGATATCAGAGTAATACTGTTCTCATAGAAGAAGTTGGGAATATGTTCCCTCCTCCACTATATTCTAGATGAGTTTGTGAAAAATTGGTATTCTTTCTTCTTTAAATTGTTAATGGAATTGATCAATGAAGCCATCTGAGCCTGAGCTTTTCTTTGGGGAAGATTTTTAATCAACTGATTCAATTTCTTTACTTGCTATATAGGTCTCTTCAGATTTTCTATTTGTGCATTACATTTTTTAAAAATAGTAGTAAAATAGGGGAAGCAGGGATGGCTCAGTGGGTTAGGCGCTCACTTTGCAGCCCCAAGGACCGAGGATCGAATGAATCGCGGCCCCAGCCCGTGCGGACCCATATGCTGAACTGGGGAGTGCCCCCAGCGTAGACCCCAGCCCAGTTCCTGCCCTGTGCAGCCCTGCCCACCTGTGGAGTGAAACTCTGTGGAAAAACCAATTATGTGCAACTATGGAGACTGTTCTGGGCCCTCCCCCTTCTCTCTGTCTCTGACTGTATCTCTCTCTCTCTCTCTCTCTGTCGAAAACAATAAATAAATCTTTAAAAAAAAATAGTAGTAAAATATACACAACGTAAAATTTGCTATTTTAACCATTTTTAATGTACAGTTCAATGGTATTAAGTATATTCACATTGTTGTGTAGTCATTACCACCATCCATCTCAAGATGTAACTTAGCATAGTATCTTCATCCATGTTGTGGCATGTGTCAGAATTTCCTTTTTAAAGCTCAATAATATTCCATTGTTTGTAGATATGTAACCACACTTCGTTTGTCCATTCATCTGTCGATGGACATCTGGGTTTCCACCTTTTGGCTGTTGTGAATAAAGCTGCTGTGAACATGGGTATACAAATATCCATGTCTCTGCTTTCAGTTGTTTGGGATATATAATAATCCCCCCATGTCCACAATTTCACTCTCTGTGGTTTCAGTTACCTGCAGTCAACCATTGGTAAAAAATATTAAATGGAAAATTCCAGAAATAAAAAATTCCTGTTTTAAATTGTTCATCATCTTAGTAGAGTGATGAAATCTTGTGCTGTCCTGCTTGATCCTTCCCAGGTTGTGAATCATACCTTTGTTCAGTGTCTCCACACTGTGTATGCTCCCTTCCAACAGTCATTAGTAGCCACCTTTGTTATCAGATTGACTATCATGGTATTGCAGTGCTTGTGTTTAAGTAACTCTTATTTTACTTAGTAATACCACATTCATATTAACTTTCACCACAGTATTGTTATAATTATTTTATTTTATCAGTTATTGTCATTAATCTCTACAATGCCCAGTTTAAATTAAACTTTATCATAAGTGTGTATGTATAGGAAAAAACATAGTATATATAGGGTTCATTACTATCCATGGTTTCAGGCATCCACTGGAGGTCTTGGAATGTGTACCCCACAAATAAGGGGGGGACTAATGTGTACCAGAAATAGAACTGCTAAATCACATAGTAATTCTCAGTTTAACTTTCCAGAAACGAGCATGCTGTTTTCCACAGCATTTGCACTTGCACCATTTTATATTCCCACCACCAGTGCAGAGGAGTCTGATTTCTCCACATCTCCCCCACTCTTCAAACTTGTTGTTTTCTGTTTGTTTGTTTGTTTGTTTGTTTTGATGATAGCCATCCTACTGAGTGTGAAACAGTGTCTCACTGTGGTTTTTACTTACATTTCTCCAATGATTAGGAATGTTGAGCATCTTTCTGTATTTTTTAGATAGTTAATACATGTATATTGTTTGGTTTTTTTTAAAGAAAAATGTACAGTAGGTTTTTAAAAAATGAATAAATCCTTTCCTACCTTTATCTTTCTCCCCAGAGCAATCTCAGTTATCAGTTTTTTATGTATCCTTCAGAGATATTCTGTGGATTTTTAAACATTTCTGTAATCTCCATCTCTTTTTTATGTTTTGTATGAATGATGAAATACTACCCATGCTGGTTTTGCATATTTCTTTTTCTTTTTTAAGTTAGAGCTGCATCTTACAGATTATTTTATATCAAAATCTATAACTGCTCCCTGAAAAGTGAAAAAAATGGTGTCATTATACTTTTTATTTTTCTCTCATGTAAGTTGTGGAACATGTTTTCATATGTTTATAGAAAGCATTTGTATTTCTACTTCCTTCCCAACTCTCTTTTGTCCCACTTGATTGATTAATATTACAGTACTAAACTGTTTTACCTTACATAGCTTTAGAATATATTTTAATATCTTGTACTTGTCCCCACTTAATCGTTCTTCAAAATTTTCCAGAATGCTCTCAAGTATTTGCTTTTCATATAAAATTTAGAATTATTAGTTCTCAGTAAAATACTTTTTATATTTTTTTTGGAATCAGATTAAATTTATAAAATATAAGGAGAGAATTGACTTAATTTCTTTCAAGATATTATTGAGTCTATCTACGAATAAGAAATGTCATTTATTTAAACTTTAAAAAAATATATCTTTATCTTTTTGTTTGGTACTGTAATTTGAATCTTTTCTTACATAGTATAGTTCACACACAAGAAAGGTATTTCTTTTTTTATTCTCTATGCAGCCCCTTGTTGAGTTTTCCAGTTTTAAGTTTTAGTTGTTTTTCAAGTTAATTTTCTTGGTTTTCCAGATATATAACTTTGCAGATAATTTCTTTGAACCTCTTTTTTTCCCCTGTTGTATAATTACATTGGCTTATACTTCCAGAATAGTTTGGAACAGGCATAGTGGTCGTCATCTCTGTTCTGTGTTTGATGTGAGGGGACATGCTGCTCGAACTCAAAATGTCACTGTTATATTGACTTTTGACTTGAAATTTTTGTATGTTTTAATTTACAATTGTAGTTGCTTTCTTGCTGCAGAATTTTCTGGTCTCTAATAAAGTGAGATTCTTTCACTCTGCCCAAAAGTAAGTTATTTTCTAAGGAAAAGATCTATTTATGTTGTATTGTGTATTCTAGTCCGTTAATTATATCTTGCAAGCTTTTTCCATACTTTTGAGAAAACAATGGTTTTTATAACTTAAAGTCTTAGGTGGTGCATAGCAGACTCATAAAAGTAAAACACTTCTATGACCTTAAAAGAAAATTGCAAGGTTTCCTTGGAAAATAGAACAGCCAGAAATAGTTTCCTTCTCTGTACTTAAGAGACAGGCCTGATAAAGGCAAGAAATGTAAACAAATCAGTCTGTTAAAATAAACATAATTACCACACCAAAAAAAACTCTATAGAAACAAAAAAGGGGTTCAGAACCTTATACAGTAGCTTATTTATTTTGAGCTATATTTGATTCCAGCTGTATAGATCCAATAGGAAAGAACTGTTGATGAATGACTATGTGATCCTAAAACTAGCAGATAAGAGAAAAAAAATAACAAAAATCCATTGTTTGGCTATACAATCCAACAAATGCTATTAAATGCCTATCTTATACAAAATCTCTGTGCTGTGGGACATACAAAAAGTAAATAGCACATAGGTACTACGTATCAGTAACTCACTATTTAACAAACCACAGACACAGTGTACTGTTTGTACTATTTATGTATGCAACCAAGTGTGTGGCTTTAGAGATAGACTATGATAATGGCAATAGTGAGGGTATAAGATTAGGATTATGAAAGATGAATTCCAACCAGAATATCAAAGCTTCCTAGAGAAGCAAAATTTGTTTTGGCCTTGAGAAGTACCTTGGCTGACAAATGTGTGGGAGGAGGACTGTTGTGTGTTATTGTAGGTAGAAGGAACAGTTAAATTAAAAAGCATTTGGATTATGTTGAGTGTTCTTAACACATTAATAATAATAATAATAATAATAATAATAATAATGGGAGTGAGGAAACTTTGAGAGGTGATTGATGTTTATGGCCTTGATGGGGGTAATGGTTTCATGGGTGTATACTTAAACTTACCAAGTTATGTACATTTAAATACATGTCAATACAACTTTACTTGTCAATCATACCTAAATAAAGTGATTGAAAATAAGATTTGGAATGAGATATTCAGTTTCCTCCAAAATGTCCTTATACCCTTCATGTATTTTTTACTTTATAGTGCTCTGTAGCAGTGTGTACACAAATGAGCACATTTCTGCCCTCTCACATCCTCCTAATTTATTACTTCAGAATATCAGCATTTTCATTAAGTATGTGTTAACATGTGAAAGCTTTGTATGTGTGGTTGGAGCACTAGATCAGTGCACTTGGTACCAGGGGCAGACTTGCTGAATGCATTAGGAGTGGAAGTTAGAAAGGTAGATTGAAGCCACAATGGCTTGGACAGTAACAGAAAGTTTAGGAGTTCAAGAGTTTTTAAACTCCTGGGGCCTTTCAATTGATCTCTTTGGATAATCTAGGGCAAAGGAGTTAGAAGAACTGTATTTTACACATTTAAAACAAAGCACTTTGGAATATGAAATCAAAAAGTATGATTAATTGCTGTTACAGAAACTGTTTTTGAAAAAGTGAAATACAATCAAAACAGAGCATCAGTGAGCTTAGCAAATGCATCAGAGCAAATGCAAAGTCAAAACTACCTGCTTAGGATAAGATTTTTCTAAGCACTTTATCAGAACCTCACCAATAACAACTCACAAAGACATCAGAAGGTGAAAGAATCAATTGGACTAGTTGATGGGAACTATATAGAAAGAGTGCCCAGATGAGAAAAAGAACAGAAACACGCAATGAATCTCTTGACTTTTCATCTTTATTGAGAAGAGTTGGGAGTCCCATTACTGCAGAACTGATAAATGCGTGGAATATTCTCAGTCACATTGATAGGTTGAATATAGATAAATCACTAGAAAGTATGATGCCATCTTCAGGGTGTGTGTATGTTGTGTGTGTGTGTATATAATTTTTGTACAGTAAAACTAGAATAAATTTCAAGCATGCAAATAGTTTGATGAATTTTTATCTAGTTAAGAATCCAGGCTATGTCTGTGTTTGTGTCTGGCTTCTTTAACGCAACGTACTCTTAGCCTGATCCTCTTAGCCACTTACAGGTTTTAGCATTCTGTAATTTTTTCTACTTTCTTGCTTATTGTCATTGCTGCAAATTTTTATTACCATTGTCCTTACATTTCCTCTACTGTTAAATAATTTATCCCCAAATTATACTTATTTCCATACCTCTTTCTCCTTTTAAAATGATCTTTACCTTTATCCATCATAATCATATGTTACTTTTTACTAGCACTTTTCTCACCCTTAGTGTTTTTGTTCTTAGAGGACATATTGGGTCATTAAACACCTGAAAACAAATGCTATAGAACAAAAGCGAAAAACTTATCAATTGTATATGACCTTTAATGCAATTTCTTTTTGGTGGTGGGTAGGGCACAGCTTTTGCTCTGATTCATAGGTATATTCATAGTTTCTATGAAAGGTTAGGTTAGAGTCGTACTTATTAAATTATTATTGTTAGCTGTTTCTACCCATATTTCTAACTCCCATATTCCTTATTTCCTTTCTTCCAAATACTGTTTCCTCTTTCCTTTCAACCTCTCTTAAAACTATTGCCAGCAGACACCTCTATGATAATTACTCTTTATTTAAAAGAAAAAGAAAAAGTTCTTTAAAAAGAAAATCTGGTTAATGTTTTTACAAAGAAGAATAGAGAGGTAGCTAAAGTAGAAAGAGAAGGTTCCAATATGGTCAACTACCCTCTGCAGTGACCACTTTTCCCTGTTTAGTATATATGTGCTTCCAGTCTTTTATTTTTAATTAAAAATATATTTTTTTATGTCATATACATAGCTCTGATAACATTTTTGTTTCTAACATTTTTAAAGTTCTGGTGTCAAATAGCCAACAGTGTTTATTCCCAGGCCAAGCCCTCTCTGTTTTTCCTCCCTCACCCTTAATGTCAACATCCCATCCTTTCTGAGCTTCTGTGGGGCCATGGGGGTGCTTTCTGCGTCTCTACTCATTTTCATGGAAAGTCATGTCAGAGGATAGGACGAGCATGGGGGAACAACCATAAGTGTCAGTTGCCCAGTTGTACATGATATCTAGCTCCTCTCCAACCAGAAAGTGACTTCTCTGTGTTCACTATGTATGCTACTAATTTCTGTTCAAGTGCAAAATTATCCCTCTCGATTACTCAGCTGTGTAGCCAGTTTGACAGTGAGGATGACTGGCACAATTAACAGCTCTTCTACAAGATAGAATCAAGATACAAAGTGGAAGAAAGTGAAAGATTACCAAATAGAAGTGAAATGTATTTATACACGTCTGAGTTGTTGGAGAGCCTGGCCCAAAATTCTTAGTGGGGGCACTAGTTCCAAATTGGGCAAATTTGGCTCAATGAAAGTGGTTTAACTTAGGGTAGTATGATATAAGGCAGGGATTCTCAAAAGAGTGTGCTCCCCCTTTCCCTGCTACACTAAGAATCTTGTACACCTGTTAGGACAGGGTGTGTCTCCTGATGAGCTACACTTACTGCTGACAGTGAATGTATATACTCAGGTATGTTGGTGCAGAGAAAAGTTCACAGCCATGGAAGAGCTAGGTTCCTCATTTTTTAAAGAAGTGTTTGGACTAGATGACCTTAGAATTTCTTCCAACTGATAAATTGTGTAATTTCTTATACTTTCAGAAGGTCAATTGTAAAAGAACATAGTGGCACAAATACATCTTGATGGCAGGTTATATGAAAGATCAAAGAGTTTTGATTGACCCAGTGAAATGATGGAATGATGAGAGAAACAGCATTTTTTTTTAAACTTTATATATATATATTGTTTTTGACAGAGAGAGAGAGAGAGACAGAGACAGAGAGAGAACTGAACTGGGGGAACTCCCCAGTTCAGCATATGGGTCCGCACGGGCCGGGGTCAGGATTCGATCCTCGGTCCCCAGTGCTGCAAAGTGAGTGCTTAACCCACTGAGCCATCCCGGCTTCCCCAGAAACAGCATTTTTTGTGTTAAAAGAAAGCTTAGAAGTAATCTAATTAAGTTTCCTCATTTGTCAGATAAAGATATTTGAGGCCCAAGGAATTTAGGGACTCATTTGGATCAATACCAATTTAGAGACAAAGCTAGAACTAATACTTCATGCCTAGGTTAAGTGAGATAGGTGCTATGGTGCACAGCCCAGCAAAAAAACCCCTCTGGTCTATTTAAGCTAAAAATAATCGTCCAATTAGAAACCAGTTTGGAAGTTCCTTATAAAGTTAAACATATATAACCCAGCAGTCCCACTCTTAAGTATTTACCCAAGGGAAATGAAATCATACACCCCTATAGAAACCTGTATGTGGGGGAAGCCGAGATTGCTCAGTGGTTTAAGGGCTCACTTTGCAGCCCCAGGGACCAGGATCAAATCCTGACTCCGACCCATGCAGACCCATATGCTGACCTGGGGAGTGCCCCCAGTTCAGTTCTCACTGGGGTAAAGACCCCATCCCAGTTCCTGCCCTGTGCAGCCCTCACCCACCTGTGGAATGAAACTATGCAAAAACTGATGATGTGCAGCTATGGAGACTGTTCTGGGCCCTCCCTCTTCTCTCTGTATCTCTCTCTCTCTCTCTCTCTCTCTCTCTCTCTCTCTCTCTCTCTCTCTCTGTCAAAAACAATAAAAAATAAATCTTAAAAAAAGAAGAAGAAGAAGAAGAAGCCTGTATGTGAGTGTTTAAAGCAGCTTTATTCATAATGGTCAAAAACTAGAAATAGCAACACAAATGTCCATCAGCTTGTGACTGGATAGTCAAATTGTGGTATATCTATACAATGGAATACTTCTTAGCAATAAAAAGGAATGATTGGTTGCAGCAACACGAATGAAGCGCAGAAGCATTATGCTAGTAATATCTGAGAATTCCAGTTCTTCACCCTTGTTGGCACTTGTCAGTCTTTAATTTTGACCCTTCTAGTACCGGTAAATGTATAGCGGTATCTTCTTGTGATTTTAACTTGTGTTTCTCTTAGGACTTATGGTTAGCATCCTTTCACTTGCCATCCATATGTCTTCTTCAGTGAGTGCCTGTTTGAATATTTTGTCCATATTTGTTGTATTGTGTGCTCTTGAGTTATAAAAATTACTTTTATTTTATTAAGTTACATTATTTCTTTTATTTATTCAAGTTCTTTATCAGATATGTGTTTTGCAAATCGTTTTTCTCAGTCTGTATGTTGTTACCTTTTATTTTCTTAAGAGTGTCATTTTCTTTTATATAAAATTTATTGGAGTGACATTGGTTAGTAAAATTACAGAGGTTCCAGGTGTACAGTTCTACAATGCATCATGGATGTATTGCATTGTGTGCTCACCACCCAGAGTCAGTTCTCCTAAGAATGTCTTTTGAAGAACAAAAGTTTAACTTTTAAGTCCAACTTTTAGGCTTTCTTTTATGGTTTTTGCTTTTTGACTAATCTACAAAATCTTTGCCTAACCCAAGGCACAAAGGTGTTCTTCTGTTTTCTAGAGCTATCCTGTCCAGTACAGTAACTACTAGCTGTATGTGGCTAGTAAACACTCACAATGCTACAACACGACTAAGGAACTGAATTTTAAATTCTATTTCATTTTAATTAATTTAACTTTAAAAGCTGAGACTTGGGTATGTGGTTCTACATTTTCAACTGTAAATTTTATGAAGTTTAAACGTATATCAAGTATTTCAGATGAAAATTTAGCATACAAATTATAATATGCTATAAGTATAAAGTTCACACCAGATTTTGTAGATTTAGGACAAAAAAGTGATATAAAATGTATTAAAATTTTATATGTTGATAATATATTGGGTTAAATAAAATATATTGCTAAAATTAATTTCTCCTGCTCCTTTTACCGTTTTAATTTAACTACTCAGAAATTTTAAATTATGTGTATGTCATGCATTGTATTTCTGTTGTACAGTGCTTTTCCAGAAGTTTTATTGTTTTAGCTCTTCTTTTTAGTTTTATGACTCATTTTGAGTCCAAAAGCCCTTTAACCCTAATGTTTTATGAGTTTTGTGGATGCTAACAATCTGATGAGCTTAAGCTAGATTATGGGACAAAAGCTAAATTTAAAATAAAGCTTGTGAATTTTATCATTAGGAAATACCACATTTTAAAAATAATCAAATATGCTAATGTACAATTTCTCAGGGATGTGGAAATGACTGTTAGTAGTCTAACTTAACTAATTTAATGCCCTTCCTTATCCATCTATTCCAAACTGTCTGCTTTAAAAGTAATCTAACAGGGGTTACATAGTGGTACAATAGGAAAACTATTAACCACTTGACATACAAAGACATCTCAGATATGTCATGTGTTTCTTAAGTCATTGTAAACATTGATGTCTCTGAAATGTGTGCAAGATTTAATTTGCTTTGAGTGCAATTATAATGCAAATATTATCAAGGAATAATTATAGGGACTGCTGGGATAGATCCATGCTTGAGCACTTAGCTCGAAATCATGAGGTCTGTGGGTTGATTCCCAGCCCACCCCATGCAAACCCATACGCTAAACTGCAGCACAACTGGTAATTTCCGGGATGGCATGGTGGCAAAGATTATTGCCTCCCATGCAAGAGGCTCCCAGTTTGGTTACCACCCTGTGTGGCCCACATCCACCTGTGTGGAATGAAACCATGTCACAACTAATGATGTACAACTATGGAGACTGCTCTTCCCCCATCTCTTCTCTTCTCTTTCTCTCTTTCTCTCTCTCTCACACATACCTTCTCTCAAGTAATATAATAAAATCTTTAAAAAAGAAAAAAGATTTTATTAAAAAAAAAAGAATTATATATGTTCAGTATGAAAGTGTGAACTGCAGAAATAACCCCTTTCAAATATCTGTTTTGAATCTGTGCAGAAGTGACACTGAAAGTCAAATGGGGTATTCGACTGAAAACAGTGAGACTGATAGTCAGCATTACTGTACAGCTGACTATTCAACAGAAGATTCAGATTCAAGTGAGGGTGGCCCCATCCAATGTAAAGTTTGTAAACATGTGCGACCTCTATTTATATCAAGCAGTGATGATTGTGATTCAGGAGATGAAGAATGGAATTGGGATGAAAAAGAAAATATTGCAAATATAAAACAATTTACCCAAATTATTGATATAAAACCCTTAGTTTTGCAAAGACTAGGAGCCAATCCTACGCCTCTTTGTGTTTTGAAACAAGTGCTAAGTGATGATTTTTTTTTTAATTATAAGCACAGAAACAGATGCACACACAAGTCAAAAGATAAAGGACTAGAACTCAAAGGACAAAGAGTGTTTTCCAGTAACAAGTGATGAAATAAAAGCATACGTTTTGTGATTTATCATAATGTCACAAGTACAAAAATCTAAAATAGGTATGTACTGGTCAATAAGAGCAATGTTAGAGACACTGATATTTTCAAAAACTGCCTCGCAAGCATTTCTTGGCTGTATCACATTTTCTTCACTTTGTGGATAATAAAACTATGTGAAGAAGACAGAATACAAAAAGTATAAAGTATGGTCAACTATTTGAATAAAAAGTTTGAACAATTACATACTCCAGAGGAAGATGTCTCCCTAGACGAGTTACTGATGAAATTCAAGGGACCGCTAGGGTGCATGCTATTCATAGCTACCAAAAGTGCCAGGTTTGGAATCAAAGTTTATAGGTTATATGAATCCAATACTGAATATTGCATCTGCAACAGTTAAGTTGAAAAATAAATAGTATTTTTTTGCTCACAAAGAATTACATTTAATTCTTATGTCAGGGGTTAAATTAAAAAAAATTACTAGAAAAAACTATAGTCATTTTTATTTATAAGATTCTTAGATATTTTTTCTTATCCAACTATCCTATCTATATTAAATCTGTTGCTGTTAGCATAGTACACTATCATAGTTTTTCTTTTTCCTAATATATTAGTGGGACAATATAAGAGAAAGCATTTAGAAGTTGCACTGGTTTGCATACAAATTCAGTCTTATTCATTGTATGGTCTTGGGCCTTGACAATCAATAATATTTACTTCATTCAATTGTTGGGAAATATTAGATAGGAAATATTTTTCAGTAAGTCTTATTGTTAGTAAAGATAATTCATACAATGAAATTTTCAATTCCTATTCCTCTCCAACCTAGGGCCTATTTTTATTTTTAGAATTCCTTTTCAAATGTCAGTGTTGATGTATATTTTGATGAATGTGTATATTTTACAAATATAGCTCTCATATTACTATGACATTTCTAGTAATTAGATAATTATCAACATCATTAGAAAGTTTTATCATAAAATTGTAAAGCCTTGCTGAATCTTGTTAGAGAAGTGTTTTGCCAAACTTCGTAAGACTAGAAAGCATCAGAAGTTTATTAAAGGTACCAAAATAATCTCAATAATATAAAAATCTAGGCATTACCTTTATTTCTTCTCCCTCCACCCCACTAAGGCCATAACTTGTTAACTAATCCTTCTCACAAAGTAACATTTGTACTTTATTCCATTTCTATTGCCGTGTCAGCAGTTTTAAGTCTTGTTCACTTTGCATCAGGACAAGTGTAACATCAAAATTAAAATTATGGGTCATTATCACTACTAAGCACAGTTCCTTGAAAATTAAGAAATATACCTAGCAAATGCTATAATAATAGTAAAATGTTTATCCATTATGATCTCTTAGATTTTAAATTTGCAGCATGAGACTTTTGTTATAAGGAAAATAGCACTACAGATTTTTCACAATAGTAGGAATGATATATAGATACACAATTCTGATATCTGTGAAAATGTCTGATAAAAACACAGAAAAGACACCCTTACACTAATTACTAACATTAATGTTTTTTGTTTTTTTGAGTTTTTTTCACCCCCCATTAATGTTAATAGTTTGCCTTTTGGGGGGTGGGCAGTGAAATCAGATCTCCTTCCTCCCCTTCCCCCATCTTTTAAAGACAAATTATATCTAAAGCTAAGATCCATAGCCTTTGCTTTTCCTTCCTCTCCAGAGTTTACTACTTTCCTCAAGTTGATGTGTATCATACCCATGTTAAGGCATTTATTCAGCATTATTAGGTATTGCCAAATTATTTTCCAGAGTGGTTATGCCAGTTTATATTTCATTTTTACTACATTCTCTTCAATACTTTAGGATCATCAGTCTGTTCAATTTTAGTCAATAAAATTGTCCTATTTTGCATTTTCCTGATTTTAGTGATATTGAGCATCTTTTCATTTCTTCCTTTATCAACCACTCTTGTTTTCTCCTTTCTATTCCTCAAGCAATTTTTTCCAAATGGGTTATGAACTTTCCCAGCACCATATATTAGTAATGCTAATTTATCATATGTCTAACTCCTAGATGTATGTTTGCCTGTTTTCTGAATTGTGTACTTACTTCTATTTCATTGGTTCATGAGCTATCCAAGTGCAACATCCTACTGTTAATTCTTCTCTAATCATTGTTCTGAAATTTTCTTAGATAATCTTAGCCCTTGACTCCTCTGTATGATTTTTTTTAATATAATTTTTATGAGTTTATTTGAGCCAAACTGTTGACATGTGCCAGAAAGTAAAGTCTCTAAATGTAAGGTTCTTAAGTTCTATTACATTTTCCTGTCCAGTTAACATTATCTTTAAGTAGTATTTTATAAATTTTTGGTAGAGATTTTACAGGTTTTAAAAAATTTTATTCTATGATATGTTTAAATTTTTTTACTTTATAAATGGTATTTTAATTCTTACTACTTTTACTAATAGTTTATTGCTAGCATGTAAGAACTCAGTTAATTTTGGTACGTTGATTCTTGTATCCAGCAACCTTGATGAACTCTTATTCATTGTGACAGTATGTTTTCAGAATGTCTTCTAATTATATCAGCTGTGAAAAATGACAGTTTTATTTCTCTGTTTCTAATTATTAAATTAATTTATTTATTTATTTATTTATTTTTGTCTTATTGCCATATGTAGCATTTCCAGTATAGTGTTGAATTTAAGTGGTGATAGTGAGTATCCTTGTTTTGTGTTTGACTTGAAATGACCTGTTTCTCATGCTTCTTTGTTAACTATGATGTAAGATTTGGTTAGGAACCCTTTATCAAACGAAAGAAAATAACCTTCCATTTATACCGTAGTTTGTTAAGAGTTTTTGCCTTGAATCGGTGTTGAGTTTTTTCAGATACATCTTATGAATCTATTGAGATATGTTTTCCCCTATATTCATTTGTGTGAATTATACTAATAGGTTTTCTAATGTACCAGGAAGCAAAACCAATACACAAAAATCAATTTGCTAAAAGTTGTTTTTTTAATGTTGTATTTGAAGTAGAAACAACCAAAGTCACTTCTTCATTCCACTGCCAGCGAGAAAAGCAAATTAAACCTCTTTCTTCTGCTCTTAGATCTCCACAGTGTATATATGAGTTGGTTTATTAGAAAAAGTGGAAAAACAAGGAAAAATTGGTGATACCATTTACAACTTATTTTATTAACACTATTGACTATAAAGAGCAGTTCCCTTATGAAGCTGTGCAATTCTCCCAAACAAGATTAAAGAACTTTTGGCATTTACTCAACCCAAACATTATATAGGTTACACTACAGTGAGAAAATCCTATCACCATTGTTTTATTTATGTATTTATTTATTTATTTGTTTGTTTATTGAATGGAAGGGAAAACCCAACAAAACGAAATTACTGCTTATGATTGATTGCAGACCAATTTAATTATTTAATCTACTTGTGACTTTTGCTTTACCTTATGTTAGCCAGCTAGCTAATTTTCATTGTTCACAACTAAACTATAAATTCAATCTACATTCTTTATCAACTCAAAGTATGACCTTTTATTTATTTATTTTTTTAAAGATTTATTTTTATTGTTTTTCAGAGAGAGAGAGAGAGAGAGAGACAGAGACAGAGAGAAAGGGGAGGGCCCAGAACGGTCTCCATAGTTGTACATCATTGGTTTTTCCACATAGTTTTATTCCACAGGTGGGTGCAGGGCTGCACAGGGCAGGAACTGGGTCTGGGTCTCGCCCCGTTGAGAACTGAACTGGGGGCACTCCCCAGCTCAGCATATGGGCCCACACAGGCTGGGGCTGGGATTCGATCTTCAGTCTCTGGGGCTGCAAAGTGAGCGCTTAACCAACTGAGCCATCCCGGCTTCCCCTAAAGTATGACCTTTGAGAGCACATCATCTCTATAAGGTTGTTTGTCTGTTTGTTTTTGGTCTCTTAACAGTTCCTTTTTTTCTGTGTAGCATGGTAAAATGCAATGATTAAGTGTGTGTGCTCTGAATCTCACTTTCCTGGGTTCAAGTCCTGGCACACTCTTACAACTTTGGAACCATGTGCAATTTCATAATCTCTGTGCCCCACTTTCTTCATCTGTAAAATGGGAAAATTACTATTTCATAGTATTCTTGGGAGTATTAAATAAGGTGACCAGACGTCCCGCTTTTGGCGGGACAGTCCCAATTTTTAATAGTTTGTCCTGTGTCCCGCGGCATTTTTAAAAAGTGCCGATTTTTGGAAAGAATGCACAACAAGCTAGGGAACGGCGGGAGATAGACCAAATTTTTAATCAAGAACCCCCACCCCCCCCACCCCACCCCCGGTCAATGGTGTCCCGCTTTACCAATGTTAAAATCTGGTCACCTTAGTATTAAAGGACTTAAATGTAAAGTTCTTTCAGAGTGTCTGACTCTTAATACATACCATATCATAATAATTATGCATATTATAGTTATTTTAAACAAAACTAGGGAAAAGGAGAACTTGTAATGTTTTAGTCTATGGTTCTTTCTGCAAAAGACAGACTTCTTCCCCAAAGCAACTTTACTAAAATTCTATTTGCCATGTGACCAAATTGCCAAGTTGACCAAATGTACTAATTTTCCAGATTCTTGTGTTTTTGTTTTTTTTTACTGAAGTTTACAGTAATTCATACTGCTTTTGAAGATTTCTATGAGGTTAAGTTGGCTGGTTGTCATTTTGTTTTCATGGCAGCTTTTTAAAGTATTAGATTTTGCTGAAAGCTGAGGTCATAATGTGAGTGAGCCTTCTTAGTAATAGATGTAATGTTCAGAAAACCATATTTCAAAATCAGTAACCAGAAACCCCCAAGGGCTATATAGGTACCTCAATGAAAAAAGTACCGGTACTAGAAAAATCTAATCCACGTGCTCTTGAGTTCAACAAGGAAGATTATCTCTGCAAGGAGGGTGGGCCAGTGCTTTAAGAGTGTTAAAGTGATTGGTATGCTCCTCTATATAGTATGGATATTCAAATTGAGCAATCAACATAAAAATTGATTTCAAGGCTGTGAAAGTTCACTAACAAACTAGAAAAAATGGGAGAGAGACAGTATTCAAAATGGTAAGGGCTGACAGTTTTTTTCATGTGTGAAACACAAGTTCTCATATGTTAGAAGCATAAACAAACAAATAAAAGAAAAAAAATCCAGTCATACCTATGTACATTATTATGAAAGAACAGAACACTAATGGCAAGAGAAGATTTTAGTAGCAGCCTATAATGGAACACCAGTTAGATTGGCCTCAGATTTCTCATCAGCAGTAATAGATACCAGAAGGCAGTTCAATTAATTTGCAACCCTGTAACTCTACCTCTGTAATTGTTGAGGAGTAAAGTCAAAATTAAGAAATTTCAGAACAGTAATGCCTAAGAGGTTACCTTTTGAACACCATCAGTGAAGGTGGTATATTGCAGGAGACATTTCAGAAAGAAGGGCATTAAACCCAAAGGAAGAAGTGGAATACAAAAAGGATTAGTAAGCAAAGAAATCTGTTAAAATGTTGATAAATAATCGTTAACTATAAAAAATAGTGTAAAATAATTGAGACATCTTTCTTTTATTTACATAGCACTGAAAAAAATAAACAGCAGTGAGAATTAAACCATGACATGGTATTTCAATGGTGTACTGATCAGTACAATAATGTTACACTAACTTCTCCCTCCTTTGAAATTTCTTTTATCTAGTCCAAGGGATTTGGCAATTGTCTTAATGTGCATTTATTTCAGTGTGATAGGGAATCCTTTTGTACATGTCTTGGTTACAAAACATAGCAAAAACATCATCAACTTGTGGATAGCTTCCATAGTAGAAGAAAAATTAATAAATACATAGTAACTAAAACCTAAGAACTCAAGAAATAACAGTTATTGAGAAATACAGAGGGAACTAGAAAAAGCTAGAAGAGTCAAAAGTAGTTGCCTCTCAATTTATGAGATTTATAGTTTATAAAATTATTTTATTCATTTTTAACTTTGTGTGTTGTGTGTATAGATAACTTCATTTTTAAAAACACATGAGACAGTAAGTCACCAAAGGGAAAATTGAGCTGTATTATTTAGAAATCAATCTAGAAATAGATTTTAAGGCAAAAATCATTACATAATGATAAAAGTATTCATAATACTGACCCTAAGTACCTACCTAGTATGTAGCCTCAAAATGAAGTAAAATTTCACAGAATTACAAAGAGAAATCGACAAGTTTTTCTTTCTTAAGACTCAAGTAGGTAAGGATATAAGACATTAAATAAGACAATAAACTTAATCAGGTCTATAGACAACAATTAGATTATATATTTTCAATTTTCATGCAAATTAGACCATTTGTAGAAAATCAGCTATTTATAATATACAGGTTCACAAAGCAAGTTTCAATAAATATCCAAAAAATTAATGTACAAATTCTATTCTCTGACCACAATAATCTTAGAAATTAATAACTATAAGATAATAATTAGTACCTGTATATTTGGATTTTAAACCAAGCACACACACAAAACATATTCATACTTCTAAGTAATTTGTGGCTCAGAGAAGAAATCACAATGGAAATTACATGGTATTTAGAAATGGGTAAATTGGAAATACAGTATAAACTTATAAAGGACATCTAAAGCATCACTTAGGTCTGTCTGTAGCCTGAATGCATATTTTAATGAGCTACACATCCAACTGCAGGAATTTAAAATATATACTAAATAAAACTTAAAACAATAAAACTGAGAACAAAAATTAAGTAAAAATTGAAAAGTGAAGATACACATTTATGTTAATGATAATTGAATAGTTGATTATGAACTTAACAAAACATTTTAAACTGTAAATGCAGAATACCTTATAGAAGAGAAAGCAGTGCATTGCTCCTGACTCAGAGACATGTTGTTATATAGTAAAAATGGCAGCATTCACCAAATTAATATATAGATGAAGTGTAGCCTCCACTTACATCCTTGGAAAAGTAATATTTTATAATGAAATCTAGGCACTCTAACTTATTTGTAAATATTACAAGGTATAAACTTAATAGCATTGGGGATAAAATGGAAAACAAAAACAAAAGATGAGTGGCAAAATAGACTCTTCAGAAATATATTCAAACAATTATAGGATTTGGGATATTATAAACCATGAATAACTTAAAGGTGAATGGAACTATCTTTAATGAATTTTGCTAGGACATTTGGGAAAATAGACTTATGTTTTTGTCCTAGTTGTAGTTAAGTGATCAATTTAGGACTGTTTCTAAAAAAAAAAATATTTAGTGAATACCAATATAGAACTTCTCTATGCTATAAATTATTACCCCCAGATCTAGGTGGCCTCTTCAGCCCCTTAATGATCTATACCTATAGCAACTAACAGTGAGCACATACTCTGTGTCAGGTGCCGTATCCATTCATTTCATCCAGAACTTTAGGAGGGTAGTAGCTTCTAGTATTACATCTTACAGATGACAGTGAGTCTTTGGGAAGTTAAGTAACTTTCCCAAAATCACACATTAATAACAAGCACAACCAGGATTTGAGCCCAGGCAATCTGACTTCAAACCCCCTGCTTTAAATCATTTCTCTAACTGCCTCTCAAAATTAAAGCCATTTATCAAGTAGTTGACTTTCCTGTTGAGGCCCATTTAATTGCTTCTTGATAGCTACTACTAACATGACAGCTGCATTTTGGTGTAGATTCTAGATAGTTTTGACCATAATGCTGATGGGAATAAGCAGTGAAACAGATCTTCTGATATATTACTAATGACATTGTAAATAGGTACAGCCATTTTTGGAAAGCATTTTGGCAGCATATTTCAAGAGTCATAAAATGCTCATATTTTTTACCTAGTTAATGTCATTTCTGGGAATCCTCTAAAGAAATAGTCCAATATGGAAAAACCTTAAGCCCTAAAGTGATCACCACAGCCATGTTTGTAATGGAGTGACTGGAAACAACTCTAAATGCTCAACTAAGGGAATGATTAAACAAGAGATGGTATATTTACTTAGGCAGCCAATAAAACTGAAGGCTGATGCAACATTGACAAAGAAAACAGTCATTCTGTGTTTTAAAAACATCATACACAGCATATACACTAAAAATACAGCTTTTACAAATAAAAAGATGGAATAGAAAACTGATTGTGGGTAATACTTTGCTATTTTTTTTTAAACTTTGTAATACAGATTTATTTGTAATTTTAAAATTAAAATCATGTGATTGATTAGTCAGTGCTTTTGTGTATTAGTCTCATAACCATCACTAGATTATAACCTGCTTGGTGATTATAGACAGCATATTAGAAATGTGCAGAGAACATCACTGGAGACAGACAGGCAAACTTCAGGCACCTGCAGGTAGGTGCCTTACTTTCTGGTTGTGTGAACCTGGCTGGCCCATCCCTCTGTGTCTCAGTTGACCCACAAAGTGAGGAGTGCAGTTCGGGCAACCTGAGGGATGGGTCTTTGGAGTCTGGAGACCTTGCTCTGTGACTTTGGCTCTTCTCAGACAAGCCATTCGACTGTGTAGAGGTCAGTTTGTTCATCTATAGAAATGTAACTAGTGAGATCTGGCAGTCCTTTAATAGATGCTTTGAAAAATCTTTCTTCCATTCACTTACAGCCCTTACAAAATGTTCCTCACCTTTCTTTAACCTTGTAGGACAGGAACAAATGTAGCCTCTCAGCTAAATTCTTGCTTCAGATCTTTAGAGCAGCAGCTTTTACATGTTGATCTTTTGTCTTCTGGTGGAACTTGTCCATAACTGCAGCCCGTGGGCCACACGCAGCCCAGGACGGCTTTGAATGCAGCCCAACACAAACTTGTAAACTTTCTTAAACATTATGAGGTTTGTTTTTTGTTTTTTAGCTCATCAGCTGTCATTAGTGTTTTTCTGTGTGGCGCAAGATAATCTTCCAGTGTGGCCCAGGGGAGCCAAAAGTTTGAACACTCTGATTTAGAGTTAAAAATGAAGATGAAGATTTTGTCATTCATTGGCTGGGTAGATTTCCAGTTTTCATATTTTTTCTAATTATACAAATGTAAATGCTTACTGTCAAAGGTTTAGAAAATACAGAAATCTGAAAAAGAAAATTACACCATAATCTTTTCACCTAGACATAACCATTATATACAGGGTCCTTTTAAGTTTTACCAGCTCATAAAAGGGGTGTTAACCTCTGCTAGATCATGTAACTTTTATTTTATGTCTTTTACAATTTTTTGAATATCTAATTTTTTTTTAAGAAAAGGAGAAATATAGGAAAGCTTATTAGAACATTTGTTGGGGGGCAAGTTTAGCATGATGCTTTATGTTTATTTTGAGATAGTTTAACAAATAATTCTTAGATAAGGATAAAGACCAAGCAGTGAGGAACCAGATGGAGGAAGGGGTATAGGGATATCTCTACCTTAATTAGTAGGGAAATTTTTCTGTCATTCTTATACCTACTAAAGAATGAACTTATGTAAAATATAATTACTCAAATCATGCTTCCTGGACTTTTTAAAGACAACTACAATTTTAATTTATACTGTTTTTGTTTTAAGTAACTTTGGATCCTTTCAGACCATGAGTTGTGAAATTTGGTTTGGAAAATAATCATCAGACATAAATTTGGAATAAAGAAGTTTGCAAAATATCCATAATTTTTGGCTCTTGACCATATCATTTTTGGAATGTACAGTTTTTAAAAAAACATCCTCATTAAATTTAATAATAAAAAAGAAAAAAACTCATCAGTCCCTATAATGTCCTCTGGAGAATAGGAAATTTATCCAGTGATAGAACCAACAGAGCAATACCTGGAAGGACATAGCCTGAGCTACTGTGGCCACGTGGGGCTGAGCATTGATGTCACATTACCCTGACTTCTGCTAGACTTGAAACTAAGTCAGAAAGAAAGAGTGTACTTTTCAAAAGATTAAGAACATTGGTCTCTCCATTTTCTGGGCTTTGCTGTTCAAAGGAGGCTTCTACAGAATGACTTTAAAAGTGGGGGAAAGGTCTCTCTTCTTTCTTCAGGGCAGCAGTGAAATTAAGCAAGGTGACACATGGTGCATCCCGTATAAATAATTTTCAGTGTCGTATATCTGTCATCCCCACTACAGTGAGGAAGACATGAGAAATGTTTGAGGTCAGTCTATTATCCTGCCTCATCACTCTCCTTTGAATACTCCGCTGTGGCTTGGGCCCCTTTGACTTCTGAGGTCTGCTGCCACAGACAAGAGACTCTTGATTGGTTGGGAGTAGGTGTCCCTCACTCCTACTTAGTATCTGCACATAGGAAAGTCTCTTGTCCTTTTGCATTGCCTTTCTGACAAGGCCAAGCCATAATGCCTTACTGAGGCTTGTTTGTTAACCCTTCCCGACCATTTCCTCTTTGAGGAAAGCAATTACTTAATTTATTTACAGGAGGAGAAAACCAAACCTATAGCACAGTTTGAAGATCTTGGAATTTAATTCACTTCCACAGCTTTACGCAGTACTTAGGTACAATATGATAGTGGGAATTTGGAAGTGTCGGGTAAGAGTGGAACAAGTAACTATACCCCTGAGCCTTGTATTTGGAATAATTACAGCCCCTCTAAAAGTCTGCTTGCTTGAGATATAACTTGGTACCCTTTGAAAAACGGTGTGATCTGAGACTTTTGAGTATTTTGAATGGCTAAGTGAAGTGATATTCACAGCTATAAAAGGGAGGAAACCACGTAGAAAGTTACCTGGATTTACATACTGTTCTTATGAGAGATGATCAGTTTTACTTAATTTACTGTACTTTTTAGGCTTTATCTACAATTGATTATTAATAAAAATGATTTTACTTTTTTTTCAGTATTGCCTATCAGGGCACCCAACCTTACCATGCAATGTGCTCAAATTCAAATCAACCACCGTCATGTTGGACTGTGGACTGGACATGACTTCCACCCTCAATTTCCTTCCTTTGCCACTTGTTCAAAGGTAGGTGCTGGTACATCTGAGGCAAAATGAGCTCAGTTTGCTGAAAAATGGTACCCATTAATATAAAGGTTACCAGTACCTTTATGTGTTGTCCTAAGTTTACTCTGTTCCCTTGAAAATGTTCTTTATCAAAATAATTCTCTTTGGCTGGGGTTGATGGAAAATGTATTGATTTATTGATTGACTTCTTTATTATAACTCTGAGCTTCTGTAAAATGTTTCTGCAACTGCTCAGTGCAAATGAGGTCATGTATGTTTCATCTTTCTTGCTAATTCATATAAGAGCTGACAAATGGTCAACTGATGAGCCCAAGAATTGAATTTTAGAATCATTTAACTGCCTTTGCAGGGACTTGACATCAGAAAGCCTGGCATTTCTTTTTGATAGGTATCTATGCATTATTTTTATACTAGTCAGCTGTAGATATCATAGAATTGTATATGAAGCCAAAGTCCATGTCCTAAAGCAGATAGATTACCCCAGGCCCACAGTCAGTACTATTTAACTCTTCTAAGACTTACTACTTCAGGAAGCTTGATGTACTTAGAAGTGGCAATTTCTAAAAGAAGTGGTAACTTTTAGAAGCAGATGTATTTCCAGTAGCAAATAGTGATACCACATACAAGAGAGGAAACAGACCTGTCTAAAGATTTAAGAGCTTAAAAGCATAACAATTTAGGTAAACTGTCTAATGTATCTCATTTACTCCTGAAAACATCACTGTGTGCAATGATTATTCATAATGATAATCCTGTGAACCATCTAGAAAAAGTATAATTAAAAATCAACCACTGATTTTTTTTTTTTTTTTCCTGAACTAAGGTCTACAATAAGGTGATGAGGACAAGGTCATAGATAATTCCAGCTCACTTTTTATGCAAAGCTGATAAAATTCAGTTATAATCACACTCAGCACTGAATCTGCACTGTGATGAATCAGAGGATACAGATGTGAATGAAACAACTTTTCTTTACATGTAGAGCTTAGAGTCTGTCAGCAGAGAAAGAATTACATAGTTGAAGATTTCATTATGGTTGTGTTAAAACAACTGTATACTTTGATAATTACTAAGAAAAATAAATACCAGGTACTATAAGGGCTTCCACAAGGGGGCCTAAATGCTCTGTGGGGTTATGAATTATCTAGGTCAGGGGTGGCCAACTTTTCTGTATATAAGTTCTACTTTTTATCTTAAAAGTGTGTCGCGATCGACTTGTCATAGGAGTAGTCTAAGGGGGAAGAAGGTGTGTGAAATGCATACTATGTTTATACACTGTGTTTCAGTATAAGGTGCATTCCAGCGAGATACGGGTAGATAAGTAAAATATATGTTCAAAACTATTTTTTATTTTTTAAATCACTTATTAAGTTTTCGAGATATAGGCTCATGAAGAAAATAAATTTCCAGACCCAACTTTTGATAGCAGCATTCCGTACATGCGGTACCTAAAAAATTCAAATTTCCAACACTTTTTCAAGATAGATTTTTACTAACTTAAAATGCAATTTAATTTCTTTATCAACTGCAATGTATAAGTTGTTGTACTATTTGTTCGTAAATATGAAAAAGTTGTTATAAAAATGCACAGTATGGCTGATAATTTGATTTCAATATTTCACTTTCGCGTATTTTTTTGGGCCAGGAAAATTTATCATGAAAGAATAATATGACTTACTATTTGCTAATCTATCAATAGCTCGCTGAGTATACCTCGTACTGAAATATAGATATACAGCTTATCTACCTACGTAAAAAACAACAACAATAATTATTTAAAGGGCCAAAAAACTCACGTCCAGGGGAATTAAAAGAACATGGATAATTATTAACAATATTTATTAATTCAAAGTAGCTACAGATAAAGATAGATTTAGAATTTACTTTGTTGCCTTAACATTAATGGGAAGACTGAGTTTGCATGTCTCTAACCAAGGAATCATAATTAGGTGTATATCCTGACAAAGATAGTAATAATAAGTCTTCAGTATGGGAATCAGTCAGGACAGAACGTTGTTTAGTCTTCGTTAACTTCAAGTATGAAAATGCCGATTCGCATAGGTATGTAGATCCGAAACAAGAATAGATATATTCGCTACATTTGGTGATACTGGGATATTTTTCTCGGTTGACATATTTCCAAAAATCTTCTTCAAATATTCTGGCTTGTAAGATTAAGTCAGTTTGTAAAATTGTAATTTCATTTTCTAATGCCTTTTGATCCATATGAAATATGTCTGAAATTTTTTGGCTAATGCGTTTCACACTTAAATCTTTTTTAAAAGAAAAAGATATAAATTCCACAATTTCTTTAATTTTTTCAAAATCCTGGAATCTTACCTCAAAATCTTCAATTACTTTTTGGATTTCTGTGACGTATTTGTCGATCTTATAATGAATATTTTTATGTTTTTGTAGGTTATCCGCCATATTTGGAAAATGATTCAGATTATTTTGTTGTAGATCTTCTATTAACAAAATAAATTTTGTTTTATATGCGTCTATGCAGCTGATCATATCAATTACTGTTTTATTTTTACCTTGTAATTCTAAATTTAAATGACTTAATATTGAAGTAAAATCGGTAAGAAATGCTAAGTCACTAAGC
>PVKE010018832.1:0-27500 GCA_004027555.1 Craseonycteris thonglongyai
CCGGGTGAATTCTAATGCTTAAATCCTTTATCTGACGAGTTTCATTAGATGCTCAGATTCCCTCAGGAAGGGAACATTTAGTGATCTGAAGATGGAATTAATTCTCAGAAGAAATCCAGTCAAAAATTTTTTCCCAGTCAAGAAATTCAGGGTCAGCTTGTAAGGCCAATTTCTCATGAGTATAAAACTGCGCAGCTTACCGCAAAGGGTTACGTATTGTATGATTAAATCTCTATTTAGAGATTTAAAAATTATGGTCATTTTAAGGTTATGCAATACTGTGAAAAATTACCCGATTTAATAAAAAAGCAAAATATAAAATTGCATATAAGGAGTATGAATATGGTTATATTAAATATGTACATTAAAATACTAGAAAAAATTCTTATGTTGAATGTGGTAAAGTGGTATAATACTGAGTAATTTTCCCCCTATTCTACTAATTTCCAAATTTTCAGATATATAAATTGCTTTTACAATAAAAAATATAATAAAAGAAATGATGTACTCACATACACACAATAAATTAATCTATGTACAATTCAAATAATAATTTATAATAGACTGTCATTAGAGTTCTTACCGAGCAACAGGAAGCACATTGGAACCTGTATACATCATAATAAAGAAAAATACTCCACTAAGATAAAGACGAGGTAACTGTGGATTGTCTTCCATGATATGGTGTAACAAAATAGCAACCTTCTCAACAAGGATAGGGTCAAAGGTCAGCAGTAGCTAAAAAAAGAAATGAAATTCTTTTGTTATTGGGTTGTAAAAAACTTGTAATATCATCATTCATTTTAGGTTTATATATTTCGTGTGCTAAGGTTTTAATTTCTCATATGTAGTAAGGTACAAAATAAAACTTCATGGGATTTAGCAAGCTTGTCTACCAGACTGTAAAAAGATCTGAAAAATGATTCATTTTATATTTATTGTAGAGATAGTAAAATATTGAGAATTGGTCAAAACTTATTCAGAAAACACCCAGACATGCCTGATTTTGTCATGATTATAGATAAAATTGTTTCTTGTGCAAGAATCTTCTTGAATGGATTCCTCTTTAATGCCAAAAGAAAAAAGAGCAGCTATGCTTTGGATTTTTTCAGTTCAGTTGAGCGGACAAAAGCATCCCCCAAATACTATTTGAGAACTCAAGGAGAGGAAGCCGGGATGGCTCAGTGGGTTAAGCACTCACTTTGCAGCCCTGGGGACCGGGGACCAAATCCTGGTCCCAGCCTGTGCAGACCCATATGCTGAACTGGGGTGTGCTTCCCATGTGGGAGGCCCCCTGTTCAGTTCTCCCCCCAGGTTCGGACCCTGGCTCAAGGGGGCATGCCTCCCATGTCGGAGGCCCTCAGACCAATTCCTGCCCTTTGAGGCCCCCATATACCAATGTGGAAGAAAATCATGTCGAAAACTGATGACGTACAACTATGGGCCCTCCCCCTTCTCTCTGTTTCTGTCTGTCAAAAACAATAAAGTAAATCTTAAAATAAAACAAAACAAACAAAACTCAAGGAGCGAAGTAGAGAACACTATCTGTAAAATAGCACCAAACAACAGATCTCTAAAGTACAGGTGGAAGGCAAGATGGTGAACACCAATAAGACTTCTACTACCAGAAAGTATCAAAACATGTAGTCTCTAGAAATAAGAGCTAGCAATACTGAAGGGAATATCTGAGACCACAGTAATGAATCAGGGCTAATATAAAAAAATTCATACAGCATTGATGTGAGTACACTTGATAAGATAAAGAAATTTAAGGAGAAGCTGGGATGGCTCAATGGGTTGAATGCTTGCTTTGCAGCCCTGGAGCCTGAGGATCAAATCCTGGCCCTGGCCCAGGCAAACCCATATGCTGACTGGGGAGCGCCCCCAGTTCAGTTCTTGCCGGGGCCTATGCGGGAGGCCCGCGGCCCAGTTCCTGCCCTGTGCAGCCCTGCGCTCACCTGTGGAGTGAAACTATATGGAAAACTAATGCTGTCAACTGTGGAGACTGCTCTGGGCCCTCCCCCTTCTCTCTGTCAAAATCAATCAATCAATCAATCAATCAATCAATCAATCTTTAAAAATAAATTAAATAAATAAGTGAAAATAAAAAAAGATTAAGGTTAAGGTCTCCCAGAATACAGAAACTTAAGTAAAATCAAGGAAAAACAAAATAACTTCTAAAGAATAGTTGTTGAACTCAGTGTTAGAAAAAATGGGAGGCATATATCATTAAGAGCAGCTAGATTTATCAATAAAATTTTCTCTTAAATCATTTTATTCATTTAGATACTACTAAAAGTTCTCCCCCAAAGCTTCATGTTATGCTGAACACAGATCTTAAAATTTTTCAGTCATCCTTTCCTGGCCTGAAATTCAATGGTGTTAGCATTTACTTCCTTTCTTTCAGTTTCATAGGTCTTGGATAAATGTTTGGGAGAGGCAGATTTTCCAGGCACGGTCCTTTATCTATATGCCGAGAGGATCCACAATAGAAAGCAAATCCCTCTTCTTGCACCCCCTCACATATGCAGCTGCAGAATCCTCTATGCTGGGTGGTAGTGGATTTTAAGAAACAATTAACTATAGTGCACTTTCATTTAAGCATCTGAACAAAAACGTCCACAATAGAAAAGCATACAAATTTTGAAATGCAGGCATGCTTAAGTAACAGAAGTTGAAAAAAAAAAAAAAGTTGACAGGGACTTGTTACCCTATTCAATATTTTTCATTATCAGTGACTTACACAGGCACTTACGTATCCATGAATATAGAAATATACAAATTACCTCTCTCCCTTTTCACACCAATGTACAACTGACCGGTATACATCACACAGCTTACTGGTATGTACTTCAAAGTCACAACATTGTGGTTAATATTAAAAAATTGATTTGACAACATAATCCTCAATAGACAGGCGGAAAACAGTGACCTGATATCTCTGGGGCCTAACTTACTTGGGTTTAAGGTTCATCTGCAGTTTAGGTAGCATATTTCTGAAGGAGCCGAATAATGAGAAAAAAAGAAAAGATACTTTGGTATTTCCTACATTAACTCCAATTCAATGTTTTGGATCAGTTGCTATCCATGAAAACATATAACTGAGAAGAGTTAAACTCTGAGACAAGCTGACAGACAGCTGTATTTCCTAAGACATGAGCCACCACACACACATCTGTGGCCTGGCAAGCTTCCCAATCCTAACATCAAACTATACCACAAAATACAGTACCTTTCAGTTATTACAATGGTGTGATTTTAAGAATGAATAATAAGTAAAACCCTTTGAGAATAATTTTGGAGTTTGGAGGCTTCCCACATTTAGCTTCTTATATACTTTTCCACAGTATTTTGAGGATATCCATTCAAGGTGAAAAAAATGTAGTTAGGGGGTCAGGTTTTTTGAAAATGGAATAGACTACAATAAAACAAAGACTGGGGCTCACAGTGAAATTAAATAAAGAATACTCAAAATATTGTTCCTAATTTGGTAACGTAAAAGAACTCACCTGAATAATATGAGGAAGGCAAGCGCTATCTGACAGCAATCTTTTCACTCTGGGTAAAGGCCGAATGATGGCATTATCTTGATCCCTAGAAAGTATTTTTTTAAGGTCAACTTTTAATGTTCTAATTAAAATTTGTATGTTCAGAGTATATGACATTCTACTAAGCAGGAAGCATGTTACCTTACTTTTTTGTTAATGAAGACTAAGCTCTCATACAGCTGGGAACATGATTAAGTATTTTGGTTTAAATCTATTTGGCTGCTTAATATGACTTCATTTCCTTCCATAAGATTTCCTTGAAAAACAGTATCCTAGAAGAGCCAAAGACTCTTATTTATTATTTAATTGATTAAACTTGGTGCTAACCCTGTCACTGGAAATTTCCCCCCAAAGGGCGTATTAAACTTTGTTACATAAATTTAAATCTTAATTTAACTACTCTAAGTATTTTCCATATAGCCTTAAAGTTAATGCTATATTACGTCTAAAGACTAATAATACGGTTTTAAGTCTGATCTGAATTTTAAAGAGAACTGGAACCACGAAAGCCTCACATGTTATAAAACTGACAGCTGCTCAGTAATTCCCATCATAAAATACCTTTAGCATAGTAATAAAATAAAATAATGTATATGCAAATATTTCATAAGGATTGAGAAGCTCCATTCAAGGGTCATAATTACTATTAACACTGGATAACTAATTCTCACCTTCACTAGCCAAGTGAGGCAAGATGTCGACCTAGACCCATGTTCTTATACCAGAAGTGGCTACTTGTCAGTCTAGAAAATGCAGTTATGTTTATATGAAAAGTTTATACCTGATTCAGCAACTGTTATTGTTGCTAGAAATGTAGCTAGTAAGCCTCAACTTTTCAGCATTATTCGAAGTCTCCCAGAGAAAGTTCCTTTTTAGCTATTTAATATAATTTGCAAATTATTTCTTCCTGTTTCAAAAAGCTCCAAAATTCAAAGCAGCATTGCCCCATGGCCACAAATGGAACATCTCTGTTCTAAATCACCAGAGTAATCCCATGTCATCATCAAGGAAGCATCCATACAAATGGGGAGAATACGATGTTTCAGAATCCCTGTTAATAATGGAAATGTTAAATTACATTTTACCTGCTTGGAAAATATCCACACATTGTGATCAACATGTTCAATATAAGGGTAGCAAGGTCAGTTTCATTTAGTACAGCCTGTCCGCTTGCTAACAGACACCACTTAAGTTGGGGTATTGCCTGAAGTGGTCGCCACCCATCCATGCCTTGTGCCCAGCATCTTGTTTTTGCATTTAACATTCCTTTGGTCCACAATTCTTGCATCTAAATGAAAGCAAGCTATTATTATTATAAAACGACAAAGTAAAAACAAAAAGATTTGCTAATGTTTCCTATTTTATTATTAAGTACATAGTACTAAACTATAAAATAAAAATACAAGTTTATTAAAGAATGACAAACTTTTGTTGACAGGCCTTTAGGAACCCAAATTTGGCTACTAATGTGAGAAAATAACTATTTAGTTGACCGACCTGCAGAGTGTAACACTGGAAAAAATAAAAATAGTAGGTAGAGTGTAAAATGACCAAGTTATACAAACAGAAGGCTTGGTGCTCTATAAAACTATTTTTGGCTAAATTTCAATTGGACCTGGGAGGCTAAGGAAGGGAGGGCAGGAGCAAACATCAGCAGCTGTTAAGACAGATATTGCCTTTGGACTGTATAAGCAATTTTTAATGAATTTCATGCTGCACATTAAAAACTTTTCTTATTCATACCGTACAGAAGCATTGTAGTTTCACATGATTAAGGTAGAAACTGTTATATAAAATTCATTAAAAACATGAGTGATAAACCTCCATAACAACTGCTTTTAAACAATAAGGTTTGAAGACATGATTTTGCGTGAATTCCTCTAGAACTACAAGTCATCTAATTCTTCATATGGAAATGGAATCACAAAACCCTTGGAGCTGGTGACAGTAATTCAAATCAGTTTTAATATATTCCAACATCTCTATTGCGTGCTAAGCAAGGGGGCATAAGAAAGTTTAAGACTTTCATGAACAGTTTAAGACACATACCTCATGAAATCCATACGGGCCACTTCTTTCTTTGTCTACATTGCCAAAGTACCATTCCTTTTCACTCTCTCTTTTCATATCTGGAGCAGCCTCAATTACATTGCTCTAAGTTTTAAAAAGATTCAGTTATTTTTCAAGGCAGTAACTTAAGTGGGCAGATGTCATAAAAAAGTTACACAGTACTGATTTCTTAGGTTGTATTCCTTTAAAAATTTACCTAAAATTTTAAGAAACCTTATTTTATAGTAAGAGTTAAAGGTCAGATGCTTCACCTAATAGTCTAAAAAGTGACTTCCTTATTAATATGCATTTGAAGTAAATGCGTTCCTATATTTACTTGGCAATGTAAGCTAAATTCAAAGACATCTATATCCCTGATGGTCATTAATAAATTCTCAGGGCACTAAAATTTTAGTATCAAAACATAACAGCAAAAAATAATAATAATAAAAAAAAACAAACAGCAAATAGCTATCAAAAAATAGATACCATTAATCTTAAAATATAATGCTCAGAATATTAAAGTTCTTATTTTGAGGAGAAAACTCATTCCAACTAAATTTCATTAAACTGCATCTGAGAGTTAAAATGCCAACAGGTTTTAAACACTTAGTTTCAATCTATTACCCTCAACACAGATAATTCTTAACAATTTTTTTCAAAGATTTATTTTATTGTTTTGAGAGAGCAAGAGAGAGAAATCGAAAAAGGGGGAGGGCCCAGAGCAGTCTCCATAGTTGTACATCATTAGTTGTGTCATAGCTTCATTCCACACAGGTGGATGTGGGACCTCGCATGGCTGGAACTGAACTGGGGTCTCTCACATGGGAGGTGAGAACCTTCGTCCTCCCAGCAGTTACCGGTTGTGCCATAGCTGAGTATATAGGTGCAACAGGCAGGGGCTGGAATTTGATCTCCAGACTTCATGGTTGCAAGGCAAGCACTCAACCTGTTGAGCTATCCCAGCATCCCTCTTATAATTTTATATATCAATGTTTATGAAAATCTAAAATAGAATTTTTATGTAATTAGTGTATCTGATTAAAATAGGGTTTTTTAAATACTCTCAGAACTACCGGGTATCAGTTTTCACTTATTCATACAGAGAAGGATAGCAAAGTATTTAGGAGCATAGACTTCTGGGTTCCAACTCTGGCTCTGTCCCTGATTAGGTGACCCTAGGCAATATTCTTAGTCTCTCTGTTCCTTAGAATCCTAATCTGTAAAATGTGAGGGCTGTTGGGGGATTTAAAGACTTATTAGGTATACCAGAACAGTAGCTGATACACTGTAATGCTATAGAAGCATTATGATTACTATTACTCATACCTGATAATAGAAAATGCCATATTCTAAATATTCAAACAGTACTTTGCTCACACTTCAGCTAAAACCGAACATTTTATTTCTTCACACCCGATTAAACAAAAACAAAACAAAACATAACACACAAACAAACACACATGCGAAAGAAAAAGAAATCACCAACGACCTAAACAGAGATTCCTTCCATAAGTTAGGTATCAGAAGAGGCCTTTCAGTAGAGACTAGAGGCCCTGTCCTTTTATTGGTTGGTTTCAGAAAAGTCCCCAGATTCAACGTATAATCTCAGTGGTTGTCAATGCTAAAAGTTCTAGATACATAACTGATGAATACAGTATAACTCTTAAAGGTCACATTGCCTCAAAATAAGACACATTAGAGATGCAGTTACTTTAAAAGATAAGAGATACTGAAAAAATAAAACTGGATCACTGTCCATTTTGGATTGTTCTTACAGTTAGTTTACCTTTTTTGTGTGACTTAAGTCTTCCAGGAATTGGTACTATCATAATTATTGAAGAAATACATTCATGGTCACACAGTTGACATATTTCTAGATTTTTATGATTCCTTTGATCCTAAAAATTTCACCCTAAGAATATTAAGCTGGTAAAATCTAGGTAAGCATACATACCTGCAGTGGGACTGTAGCTCGGCTTACGTGGAGATGAGCAAGGGTAAGCAAGTCCACAAGGATTCTAATTCCATTTGAATCCATGAGATCCTTAACATTTTTCTAGAAAACAAAAACATTTTACATAATCTAAAATCTTTCTCTCTAATAGATACAAATGACATAAAAGTCTCTCAAAAAAAAAGAGAATATTTGGAATCTCTCTGGAAAAATTAACACGCAACTGGTATTACTTTTCATAATTTTGTATTCAAGAAACATGAATTTAGTAAGAACAGCAAAGCTATATTACAATTAAATCACATAAAGAATTTTTACATAAATATATTTGGTGCAAAACAAAACAAAATAAATTAAGCAAACAAATTAAAGCTTGGCAGGAATAACATACATGTAAACTACAATTATCCTGCATTTTCCAAGGTCTTTTTGATAATAAACAGAGTATTCTAAAATCAGAAATAAACTCTGCTACACTAAAATTTTTCTAATGTTTCAGTAAGTGTATTTATGCAAATTTAAGATAAAACTGGTAATTTCTTAAAAGTTAGGAAGAGTTCATAATTTAAATTTTCCTAGGGCTCAATAATTATACTCCACTTTAAGACATGTTTATTGTTTACTAAAAGTGAAAGTAAACCTAAGCAAATGAGTATCAGTATCAAAGATTTAATAAAAATCTGGTGACTTCATTACAAAATCATGCAACTGTGAATTGTTATATATATATTACAAACATAAATTCTTATTAGACACCAGCACAACTTATTAAAAGGTCTTATAAAAGAAAAATGTGAAGAGCTAAAGTGACTCTTCATTTCATGTCTTCAAATTACTTGAAAATGTATATTGATAATTTAAAATGTATATTGGCAAATATACATCATCTGAATGTATGCTGACATATTAAAAACATCTAATTTAATGTTAAGTATTTTACTTAAAATCTAATCCTAAAGAGTCCCTAAAGAAAAATAAGTTAATGACTCCACCTTCATTATTCTTCACTTAGACTTTTTTATTCATTTAATCAGTATCTATAATACTAGAGCAGAATTTACAAGGAATATCTAGCAAAAACTTTTCCCTCTAGTAGTTGTGAGCACATAGAACTTTCTGACCTAAAAAGAAAAGAATCATGTCTGGATAATTAATTCATGCTGTAATAATTTATCTTTGTATTACATGCTTGTGTTAATTACTTAGAAATAGCATATTTATGCAAAAATACTGTACCTTATTAAGAATTAACTTGTTAAGGAAGAGGATCAACCTATCTCGTTCAAGTTTATCTGTACACTATTAAAATAAATAAGAATCTTGTCAGATGTGAACAGAAACACAAATTAAAATATCATCACTGGACAAAATCAATCAATCAATAGCCAATAAAAAAATGTTATCTTTTAAGCATTAAGAAAATCAGAGGATACTGTTATTACAATTCTTCAATATCTCAATTTCTCTACAATTTTATGTAACTTCTCTAATCTCCCTAACAGGCAGATATTTTAAGTCATAAACATTTATAGCTTTAAGTATATAAAAATAAATAAATTAGTCCAAATAATACTCTAAAACTTCTAAAGAACTGATTAATCTGTTTCACATAAATCATACCATGATGAACACAAACAAGAACAAAAATGCCTAAAATACAAATGCTACGCCACAAGTACTCTGGTTCACTTGAGTAACAGTCAATTAGAATTCAATAGTGCATTTGGTGTAATAGCAAACAATAGTTTTCACCTGGTTGTTACTTTCTAGATAAGTTGTGTGACCTTATTCAGAATCAGTTTTCTGACTGTGATCAACTGAGATAACTCATTACCTTGGGATCAGACCAGAATCCATTTTCTAATCTATAAAGCATGATTGACAAATGAGGTGATTGTAACAAGCATTGGTGGTCATTTTCAAAATTGGTAAAATGGTTGTAAGGCAGTTCACTGAAACTTAAAATGTTAAGTGTACAAGGAATGTAAACACAAAGGAGTAAAGTATATACCCTGTAACTAGTAGGTAACTCTCAAATTTGAGCTATCTGATAGACCAATAGATAAATTGATCACTTTGTTCTTTCCCCCTACCATGCTCAAATGTCAAATGACAAACTTTCTAAAATTAAAAAAAAAAGTACTAACTCAAAGTTCCCTTTTTTTTGGTTATCATTGTAGTGCTAAAAAGTTTTAGCTTCACAACTTTGTTCAAAAGCAGTAAGTGAAAAATATAAATTGGCATGGACGTCTCACCCATTTGTCATTTTCCTATTCATCTAACTTATATTTAGAGCAGTATAATGTACATTACAGAAAAACTCATGAAGAAAGTTAAGGTAACAATGTGATCAAACAGAATTTAAATGTAGTTTTGAAAATTTAACATGTACCCCCCAATGGCAATATCAAATAGCAGTTTCCTTAAATGATATCCTTACCCTCTCTAACATTCCAATGATATATCTTGTATCTGTAAAAGGTCCTATTTCTTCATGACATCTGCCATAAACAATAGCAAGGGCTTGTAAACATAAACACTTCATGTTTACTTTCGGGGTGAGCAGGAAACGATGATACAACTCATTGAAAAATTCATACCTAGATTTAAAAAAAATCCATAGAATTACCCATGAAACCATGAAAAATATATATACCAGTCCCGACCCCTGCATCCTTGGGGAATATGGTCCAAGAACCTCAGTGGATGCTCGAAACCATAGATAGCAACAAACCCTATATATACTGTTTTTTCCTACACATATAGACATATGATAAAGTTTAATTTATGAATTAGGCACAGTGAGAGATTCACAACTAATAATAAAACAGAACAATTTTAATATACTATAATAAAGTTATGTAAATATGGTCTCTCAAGATTTCTGATAACTGATCTGGCAAGTGAGATGGCTACTAAGTGACGAGTGGGCAGTTAGAATATAGTGTGGATACACAGGACTAAGCAATGATTCATGGGAAGGAGTGGGTAGCACAAGGTTTCATCATGCTACTCAAAATGGCACTCGATTTAAAACATGTAACTGTTTATTTCTGGAATTTTCCATTTAATACTTTTTTAGATTGCAGTTGACCGTGAGTAACTGAAGCCACAGAAAGTGAAACTGCAGATAAGGGGGGAACTACTGTAACAAGACATGAAGAGTAGCTTACGATCTTTTAATTGATCCACTTTCTTCATTCTCATCTTCCTCCAATAGTAATCTCAGGTAATAATCTCCTATTTTGATTTCCTCTGCCAGGCACTCATATTTAACCTTTATAAATAATAGCAAATTACATTACTTTAGTTTATGATAGATTTTTAGCCATTTCCACGTAGTCACTTCTTAAATTCTGTTCAGAGCTTTTCTTTTCTTGATAAAGCAGCCTTTAAATTCAGAAAAATATTCATCACTTCTTAAAATTCCTGTTAATTCTATTAATGTGACTATTTCAGTTAAATGTTAAGAGTCAGAATGACACACCAATTTTATGAATAAAAAACTTGTTGATAAAACCTCACAGGACTATATTGTGTCCATGAAAGTTTTTTGTTTTTTTTTTTAATTGTTTTTGACAGAGAGAGAGAGAGAGAGAGAGAGAGAGAGAACGAGAACTGGACTGGAGGAACTCCCCAGTTCAGCACATGGGTCGGGTCGGGCCGGAGCCAGGGCTCGATCCCAGGTCCCTGGCGCTGCAAAGTGAGCACTTAACCCACTGAGCCATCCCGGCTTCCCCTAACATTTTAATAGAACAGCAAAATACAGTCACATTCAGAATCAAATTACCCCCCAAAATTAATTAAACAAGCTACAAGGAACAAGGAAAACAGGCTATGTTTCCATGGAGAAAGAATCTAAAGGGAAAAAAACAAGCAAAGAACAGATATGGAATGCAGAATCAAATTTATTATAAATAACTGCCACATTATTCTTAGGTTACAAAATCGAGTTACTTAACAAAATTAAATTTTTTTGGTCTCAGGTAAAGATTAAAGTTTTCCAAAGCGTCCTCTATAAAATTAACAGGAAAAGGTAAGGGTATATGTTATATAACTATAAATTTTTAAACATTCCAAAAATAATGCATGCTTATTTAGAAAACGAATATACCACAAATAATAAACCTTACCTCAAATTCATGGTGGTTCCAGGAAATCACATTAGCACTACCAAGCTCTCTATCAATATTAAATGCTCTCATTTCAGATTCAAGACTATCTCTCAATTCTTCTCGTGTTTTGAAATTCCAAATTAGGTTTGACCTGGCATGGTCCTGACCAAACCTAAACATACATATAATCAAAAAAATAATTAAGAAGCAATAAACATTTTTTAGAAATCTGTAAATATTCCTTACCACATCTTATAAGCAAGAAAACGATGGGATTAATAAACTTTAGCAAGTGTAAATAAAGAAAAGAGTAAAATGTTAATAAAAGAATGTTGGTGATAGATATACAGGTATTCACTGTAAAGTTCTTTCACCTTTTCTGTGTTTGAAAGTTTTTATAATAAAATGTTGGGGAAAAAATGAACCCAAACTATAAAACAAATTTGTGTGAATTTCAAAAGAAAAAAACTGGCATTTCAATTTTAATATTTATTGTTAATATAAATTCCAATCAGAAAAAAATTATAATCAGATATGAAACTTCAGGTTGAGGAGGTAAGACTTTCTAGATTATTGGGTGTGAGGTGTGTGGGATGAGCAACATTCTAGACTAGAACCTTACACACTACCCAAGAAAGAATATTGCTAAACTGCCAACCTTGCTAAAGAATACTGCTAAACTTCCTTTTTTCCTGGAATAAGTTAACTATTGTAATAAATTTGGACACAAGTCTGAAATGAGGATGGATGGGCTTCATAGCCATTCACTTTCAGTGTTCAATTCTCCTAGAAAAGTCAGACATCAGAGTTCCAAGGGAGTTTCAGGGGGAACAACACAATTGACGGATTCCTAAGTAGAAAAACAAGGCATATTCTTAAGGACTTACTATATACTTTAAAGGTACTGTGGGAAGTTTTCTTTTTTAAAAAGATTTATTTTTATTGTTTTTGATAGACAGAGAGAGACAGAGAAGGGGAAAAGCCCAGAGCAATCTCCACAGTTGTATATTTGTTTTCTATATAGTTTCATTCCACAGGTGGGTGTGTGGCTAAGGAGTTTTCAAAGCACACGTTTCCTGTTAGCCAAGGTATAATTAATAGCTCAGTTTCTAGAGTGAGTACTGTGAGTTAGCTCAAAAAAGTTTTACAAACTGCCCAAAAAGTTTGTTTCAAAGGCCTTCTATGTATGTGTATTTGGGGGTAGAGGGTAGTAATAAATGGGAACAAGAAGAGATTACTGTTATTATAAAAGCTGGAAAAGTATGAGGTAAGCTAACATAGATATCCATTTCTCAAGAGTCTTATGTTTTCACTATTCACCTCTTCTAAGACTCCATATTCAACAACGCTTAAAGAAATTGTAACACAGTTATTTCTAAGCCACAATAAAGTGTTTTAAGGTAACCATTTATAAGCCTTAGTAAAAATTTTAAAAGTAACTTCAGCTCCTAGACAACCAACACTCTATAAAAGGCCTTAATTTTACTGAAGCATCACTAATCATATCAATCTTAGCTGTTATAGTTCTTGACCTTGATAACATAAAAATACCTGCAGAGTAAAGCATTAGTTGCAAGTAACAAAACTAAACAACTAAAATGTGTTATGATTCCTCTAATGGCAATGCCATATTCAACCTATATTGGAAAAAGGCTTAAAGCTTACCTATAATAGAAGAGGTCCCAATTTGCTTCTATTTTAATTCTTTGTCTTCTTTTTCGAAGAACTACTGGCTTTTGATTTACATTCTGGAAAAGAAAAAAATTTCATAGTTCTCAATCTGGCACTACCAAATAGGCTCAGTCAGAAAATCACCACCTTATCGTTGATGAGAAATACTTCCTTCATCAAATTTTGGCAGAAACAAAACTAATAAAACAAAATCTATAAAATATGAATATAGAATAACAGATTATATCACAATACTTCGTCAGCATATATATCTACAGTGTTGCTGACATATTTTCCATATAGCCTAAAGTTATTATTTCAACACCAAACTTTGTTAAAATTTATAGCAATGACTAATAAAATTTAAAAGTCAAAAATTTTTTAAACATTTACATGCAGTTAATACAAGTCATGGGAAAATAATAAATGCAAAAGATTACGGGTTATTAAACTACTACCAAAGCCAAGAGGAGCAAGTATAAATTAAAGTAGCCAATGGACAAGAAATAGGTATCTATATTCACACAAGTGAAGTGAGACTTAAATTTATTAGACAAAGAATATCAAAGATAATACCACATGCCAGGCAGTTTAATGAATTTCACACATGTAGCAAGAACTTAAAACTCACCACATTGTTTCTGTCCTGAATTTAATTGTGAAAAGGAAAAAGTAAAAAATGTTTAAAGAAAATAAAAATAGTGAGCCTATATAAGTGCTACTATACAGATTCTACTAGGATGTCACCTTCACTTTAAGACAGAAAAAGGCCCACTTGCTTCTCTATGACTTAAAATGAAGGCAGTTATAAACCCATCTAAGAATTCAAAGAAAGTTACGGCCCCTATTCCATAGAAAGACACCTAAGTAAGGTTTACAACTGGGGGTGAGGAAGAAGATTTTAAAGATTTCTTGAAAGAAAGAAAGTGTGTAACTTCATTAAGTGACAAATTATATAAAGCATGAAAAAAGATTAGATAATATAGAGAGAATAAAGGTAAAATGAGTAGTACATTTTAAAAACTAAATGCTGTTTAAAATATAAAACTTATTGGTTATAGAAAGAAATGTTTCCTACAAATTTTAATTCTGTACTATCATGAAAACTAATGTAAGGTGCCTGAATGAAGTTTGTAAACAAATAAAAAATGTAGTATCAGTGACAAACCTTTTCTTGAAATCTCTAAGAAGTATTTTCTTCAATTTTCCCTGCCCTCAGGACAAAAAGCTGGGAGTCTAAAATAATGAAAATGTAAATGCTATATAGAAAAAAGACAACCAGCTCTCCATCAACTGAGCTGACTGATCTTGAGACTTAGTATAGATGCCCTAAATGGCTGAACAAACCCCTAAACTAAAAATAATATAAATAAGTAAAAAGCAATTTTATACATTAGTCAAAGGTTATTAATACAACAGAAAACATTAGCTACATATAGAATTGACCTCATAAACATTTTGATTATACAGATGCAGTTAATTTCAAAGACTACCCAATTAATCTTAACAGTTAATTTTTAGACTTGAAAGCACTAGATCATTCCATATTTTGGTGTTAATATTTCTACAAATAAAATAGGTACAAAGATTATTCACTGTTTTATAAAAAAGCAAAACAAACAAACAAAAAAAACCTTAAAAACAGTTCCCCAGCAGAAATGATTAGTTTGCTACCCAAATAATTGCTTGACCAGCATGTATCTGACATCATTTGCTCAACACTGTAACACTCCATGTAAATGAAACCAACAGACCAATAAAAATTATTAATATTAAAAATAGTCTTTTCCCTCTGAATTGTTGAGAGTAACAGATATTATCTACATTTCAAGATAAAATAGCTTTGTGTTCAAGCTTATGCTGGATAAATGTGATATGTGATATGTGATGACAAAAAAAAAGTTGTCAATATAATTATATCCAACAGCTTGAAACATTACTTTACTTTAGAAACTGGGTTACCCACCTGAAGCCAAGAGCTTATAATTTTTAATAACTGTGAAATTCATGCATATCATATCTGTAATTTTGACTGTTCAAATGTTACAGCAGTATTAACATAATCAGACATGTATACAGTACTTTTATTATCTTACTTGTACATCTCAAAGCAACCTTATAGGACAGAGAAGGGAGGTCTTGTTTTTCTGATTTTATGAAAGAGGAAAGTAATGTTCTAAGAACCCATAATTTGCTATATGGGTTAATTAGTGATGAAACCAGGCTCAATTTAAATTTCGGTATTCTTTTTACTTACCTAGCCATTTGAAAGCTTGTCTAATTTATATTGTATATGTCACTCACATAAATCAGCATTAACTCATTATGCTCAAGTTCTAACTAAAGAACTTTATTTTAGTCTCATACAAGACCCTAATATTTGTCCTGTTGCTCCTAATGCCTTATGTTTAGATATTCTGGAAATTCATAAAAACTTGTTTGCTTTTGAAAGATATTTATATTAATTTCCTTGAATAAGGAAACAGCTACCACAAATAAGGAGCTGGTTAAAAGGAAAGAATGTAAGTGTGATCAAGTTCTAGAAGTCTGGAAGCAGATTTTATTTTTACCTCTTTTTGGGCAATACCCATTCTATCTCTCCAATGCATCAACACAAGATCCACTTTTTCTTTGGCAAATTTTTCAACTTCTTTAGCAGCTTTTCCAGCTAGTCTTTGCCACTCTGGAACTTTATTAAATTTTCCGTACTGATCCTGTAATGTAATGTTGAAATCCATTATAGTACTGTTTGCAAATTTATTTTGAAAATCTAAGTAAGTTGAATCACACTGTTTATTTTACATGATTAAATAAATACTAAATGTTAGGGCTCAATGAAAAAACAAGATGAAAATTTCTACAATAAATTATATTGCTTTTTCAATAAATCTAAATCTATCTACTTAATTTTCTTTTCTTTCTTTTTTAAAGATTTATTTATTTGACAGAGAGAGAGATACAGAGACTGAGACAAAGAGAAGGGGGGGGGGGAGGGCCCAGAACAGTCTCCATAGCTGCACATCATCGGTTTTTCCACATAGTTTCATTCCACAGGTGGGCCTGGGGCTGCTCAGGGCAGGAACTGGGCCGGGGGTCTTGCCCCGGTGAGAACTGGGCACTCCTCAGTTCAGCATATGGGTCAGCACAGATGGGGCTGGGATTTGATCCTCAGTCCCTGAGGCTGCAAAGTGAGTGCCTAACCCACTGAGCCATCCCGGCTTCCCTATCTACTTAATTTTTAAGATGATTCTTTTAGAGCAGTGGCAAAATGCTAGTGGGAGATGGGTACAGACAGAGAAACTAGGTGAGGACAGAAAAAGAACACATGTAATTTCCTCAAAGATAGCCCAATTTCAGTAATTAAGATAACTTTATAAGAAAAACCCAACGTAAATTAATTTTTTCAGAGTTGGCTCCATTCACTGACATTTATTAATTACATATTATGTGCAAATGGCACCTTACATATCTGAAATATTTTTAAAAAAATTAATTCCTGGATGTGCCAAAAAGCTGAGTCAGAGAAACAAAACATACAAAATTATTACTATTCATAAAAGATTGTAGTGATAGGTATATAACTCATAATATACTAGTAATTATTGACTTGTACACATAAAATAGTTAAGTCTTTTGGGATGTAAATTTTATCTCAATAAAGCCATTAATATATTTTTAAAAAATATTGCTATGCATTTCTTAAATGTTTAAGTATGTTTCAGAAGAAATCAATCTTTCATCTTGAAAAGATACTTAGGATACCCATATTATTTTCCTTTTTTAAATTTTTCACTTCATTTATTTTGACATTCCATACTACTTTATATTAATTTCAGGTGTATGGCACTGTGTTTAGACATTTATACAATTAAAGATGTGATCCCCTAACTAGTCTAGGGCCCACCTGGCAATATACAGTTATTAGCATATTATTGACTATATTCTCTGTGCTTTACATCTCCGTGACTGTTTTTTTTTTAAGATTTATTTTTTATTGTTTCTTTTGACAGAGACAGAGAGACAGAGAGAAGGGAGAGGGCCAAGAGCAGTCTCCATAGTTGTTTGTCATCAGCCTTCAACATAGTCTCATTCGACACAGGTGGGTAGGGACTGTGCAGGGCAAGAACTGGGCTGGGGGCCTCCTGCATGGGAAGCACGCCCCAGTTCAGCATATGGGTCCGCAGGGAGTGGGGCCAGGCCTTGATCCTCAGTCCCTGGGGCTGCAAAGCAAGCGCTCAACCCGCTGAGCCATGCCGGCTTTCCCCATGACTATTAGTCTCTTTACCTTTTTCATCATGCCCCCCAAACTCCCAGCCATCTATTACTCCAATAAATCAAGTACCCATCTGACACCATACATAGTTCGTACAACATTATTAACTGTATTCCTTATACTCTAACCTACATTCCCATGACTACTGTGTAACAATAGGACAATCATATTTACCATTGCTATTTTCACATTATCTCTAACATGCATTCTATCAGCATCCTTCTCAGGAACTGAATCTGAGCTGTCCAAGTATGCCAGCAAGCCTGGTGGCTAAAAACAACAAACAAAAACAAGACATAAAATCTATTTTCATAACAACTGCACAAAAGAATATTTAGCCTTCAAAACCCAAACAAGTACTATGATTTAATTACTGAAAATAGCATTTATTATACAACTCCTATATTTTTTAAATTAAAAAGAAATTAAACAAACAAAAAACTCTTTTAACAGTATAAATAAGTTATCAATGTAATTTTATTGGGCAAGAATATAAATCTTTCCAATTTTTCAACTGACTTACCAAAATGCGTTTCAACAAGTTTGTTGCAGTTGCATTATCAGCTGTCCAGAGTCCCACTAAATGTCTACTTAGCTGTCTGAAAAAAGCAGACGTTGAGAAAGGTTTGCTGCTTTATTTCAGCTAGAACAGAAAGGAATTTTTAAAAACAAAATATCACATAAGAAATATGACTATAGTAAAAAAGTCATTCTGATGATAAATACTGAAAAATTAATATTTTAATTTGGAGAGATATATGAAATAGTATTTCAAACATTGCTAAGATTTTAGAATTTTCTCCAAATTAAAATGCTTCCCTGATATACTAATTTTAAATGGACCTTGAACATGAAGAAGTAGATTCTTACCCACATTTAAATATAGGGGGAAAAATTAAGACTTTATGCAATTAGTTTGTACAAGTCTTGACATAGTGATCAAAATATTAATTAATAATAATTATATTTAATGAGACAATTTGTTTGTATAATGAGTCTTGACATAGTGATCCTAGTATTCTGGCAATCTATAGAATTCTCAATATGAACAAAAATCAACAAGTATGTTCAATATAACCTTTTTCATAAAGTCAGAGATAAAAAATATTTTCAGTTTTGGTCTTTGGACAAAGGCTTAAGGCACTTAGAGCAAATTATTCTACTCATCCCATTTTTTAGTTAAAAGCATATTTTGGTTCAAAGAAAAAATCTAGCTCATGTTCAATTTATGATTTAGTAATTTATTAATCTTAATCCTAATGACAACATTTGTCTCTTAGGCTGGTACTTCCTCATGAGCAGGGAATATATTTATTCACTGTTGACCCTTCTGTGCTTGGTAGAAATTCAACTGCCATTTGCAATAATAATGAGCATGAAACCTGTGAGGAAAATAATCAAATAATCACTTACAGTCATGTGTATTTATACATGTTACATTCCCCAACGAAAAAAAGTTTAATCGAAAAATCCAAATTATACCTGTGCCTATTTGAAAGCTAACATATCAAAGTAATTATACTTGTAATTTCCCTCACTGGCATTTGGTAGGTATCATATCAATCATTCCTAAACAGACTTTTAGAAATTAGAGATAAAAGAGATGACATTTTATAATAGCAATTTGTAAAGATAAAGCAGTGCAAATGAAAAGTGGTATTTCTATTATAATTTGACAACTTTTCAATATTGTGACTAATCACAGTAGGAAATACCACTGATCATAATAAAAAAGAACACAAAAAGCAAATGTCTAACATGTGGGTTTAATGGAATAATACATCAAATAGTCTACTGTAATGAAAGCTGATGTCTAGTATTGCTAATAAGGCAGTACACCAAGGAAATAACCTTCCTCTTATATATTTTTGTCCTCTCAGGCAACATTCCAGTAAAAGACTATTTTTGTGGCTAACATTTACAAGTGAGGGATGCAGATAACTTCTAGTAATAGATAGCATCAATAGCAGAAAACTACCAGTAAGATAATATACTAACACATCCAATATCTGGACTTAGATGATAAAGGACATTTATAGTATCATAAACCAATTTTGTTATTATTTAAAAAATCAAAAAGAACATGATTAAAATATTTGATATATATATATACACACACACACACATATATATATATATTTCTTTTTACTAATCAGTCATGAGTCATAAGGTGTGCTAAGGATATCTGAAAGAGTCATGCATGCATACTGGAAATCATCAAGAAAGTTTAAAAGGGCTGGAAGTCATATAGCCTGGAGTAAACAAACAGATGTATGTGTTTCCTTCTATTTAAATACTTATTATAAAAAAAGATATGCCAAAGGGAAAATTGTTTAACTACAAGATTTAGGACAGGCCTGAGTTAGATTGGTTAGATTAATAAGGTTTTCTTTATTCGTACAGTGCAGTACCTAACTGACCAAAGACATTTAAAAATTGATTATGCAAGGTTTTCACATGGGGCCATCTGCATGCAGGATGGTTAGATGGAAGTACAAGGAGAAAAAGCCTGGGCATGTGATTCTAGTTCCATAAGCTTCTAGGCACTCTTTTCCCCATTCTAGTCCCATGATAGTGGGGGAGGAGCCTAATAGGATGTGGGGCAGTGGGGGAAGCATATACACTTTTATTTTTTCCTCCCAAGTTATCCAGGGGCAGGGACAATGACCATTTGTGCACAACCCTTCTATAATAAGTTTGTCCAACCCGTGGCCACCAGGCCACATGAGGCCCAGGACAACTTTGAATGCAGACCAACATAAATCCGTAAACTAACTTAAACCGTTATGAGAGTTTTTGTGATTTTCTTTTTCTTAGCTCATCAGCTATCATTAGTGTTTATATATTTTATGTGTAGCCAAAGACAATTTTTCTTCCAATGTCGCCCAGGGAAGCTAAAAGTTTGGACACCCCTGGTTCTATAAGGAAAAGGAGAATGAGATAAATCAAAAGAAAACAAAAATCTGTGTAATCTAAACACTTATTCAGTTTGTTTTATGTAGTATCTGAATCAATTCTCTAAATTGCAAGTTAATTTATAGCAAATTAAATTTAACCTACCTATTTGTAAGCATCCTTTGATCTGCACTTATTGTAAACATCGCAGTATGCAAGTGTCGAGGTAAGGCACCTTCACTTAGGGCAAGCTCCTGCATTTTTGTAGCAATTTCCTTGTCACCTTCCTTTGGAAAAAGGGTAAAATGATCCCTAAAGCAGCAATCTAAAACAAGCTATCCTAATTTTGTAAAACTAATTTTATATCTCTAGAAAAAAAATTATTCAGTATACCGTAAATTTAAAAATACAACTTCAATTTTCCCAAAATAACATTTTAAAATTGTTTGCCTTTAGAATGAGGTTTAAATGTTTCCAAATTTATCTCAGAATTATGCTTCACTTAATATTAAAATTACATTCATTCCCTAAGTACACCAGCCAATAAAGAGGAGGTGACACAGGGAAATCAGCAATTTCTACCAAAGGTATCTGCAAACCTGCCTAGCTTTTGTTATTAATGATATACTCAATTTCATGATAAACAATTCTACACTTTTGTAAAGAATGATGTGGTATAGGGGTAGTTTTTTTAATTCTGATTTTTCTTACATAGGCTCACTTTGGCAGTTAGGATACATAGGACTACCAATAAAAGGTAATCACAGAACTATAAATTAAGCAAGTAATGCGATGATATTTAAGACAAACTGTAGAAAAGTAAAAATGCTCATGTTACTGAAAAAAAGTACAAGTATGTAATAGAACTGAATATGTAGAATGCATACAAAAATATACATAGTATGAATATGTACATATTATCATTTAGACAAATAAACATGTAGTATATATATACAAATATATACATAGTACGTATATGTACATATATCATTAAAACAGTTCGAGAGGAAATTTACCAAAATGCTAATAGCAGTTATCTTTGAATGGTAAGAATGCAGATGATTTATTTTTATTTATTCCTTGTGCTTTTTTTCTGAATATCCCAATGTTTCTTCAGAGACCATAAACTGCTTTTACAATTGGAAGAAATTATTTTAAGATACTTGCCAGGATTTCAGTGTAAATAAACAGTCTTCCTTACACAGACATCATGTCTCGTCACTGGTTATGAATCTGACATGTATGACTTGTACTGAAGCCAAAAGTCAGCATTTTGGTTATACCTGGCACTTAATAAGTATTTTTGAATGAATGACAATACAGTGGAGAAGAGTCAGGAATACACTTTTGTTTGGTCTCTTGATCCTAACTGTCCTTGGCTACTGAAAGCTTTGTAAATGAGATGTTGTACTTACTTTGGAAGCTAAAATGAACACAGACCCTACGAGCTAGAGAGGGAATATTAGCCTTTAGTTGTATATACACAACAAAAATGCAAATTAACTAAATGTTCCACCAGCTTAATACTTACATATAATTTTTAACAGCTACTTAAAAGTATACTAATTCTGTGATTATTTAACTACATTGTATTTATGAGCTACAATTGCTACATTTTTTGATAAAAGGGGCACTCTTATTTGATCCAAATTACTACACCACAACAAAAGAATACAAGAATTCAAAAGTCATTTAGACTGATGTCACTGTAAACATCCAGTATACAATTTGACATTCACAGCCTTGATCTAAACTTCTAAAAGATACAGAAGGTTAAAACAACAATCTTAGAGCAAAAAATCTGTTTCTGACATCATGTCCTAATCTTTTAAAGGTTAATTACAAATACACTTTAGCATGAGGAACTAATATTTGCTATCATTCTTATTTGATACCACTTTGCTATAAAACTCTATTAACAGATTTCTATGTAACTTCAGTACCTAAAGATTTCAATACAATCAACACCAACTCTTAAAAAAAAAAAAGAGCAAGAATGAACTCTAACATAATTCTTTTTAAATAAAACAAATAACATAGGAAGAAAAATACTTATTTGCTTTAAACCCACTTAAGAACTTGAATTCTTTTAATTTATTAGTGAGAATTCTTTCTGCAACTCTTTTAAAACTAATTTCTGAATAGATTTAAAATTACTTTCCTTACGGTATATAGAAAAACTGCATGTTTCCCGTAAAAGATTTAAAAGTAAGTTCTTTAGCTTCAATTAAAATGGCCAATCAACATTCAACTAAGCTTAAAATTTCAAAATTGTTTTCTTACCTCTATTATTGCCTTCATAACCAATCCAGCTCCCTTTATAATTGCCATGGAAGGATGCTTTAAAATAAGAGGAAAACCGTATCACAGAATAAAATAATTGTATTCCAACATTGTTTTTGCTCTAAGGAAGATATCTAATTTTATAAGGGTATGAGCCAAAAAATTAATAAGAGATACACACCTCAAGTCAGATCAGTTTGGAAAATTTTAGGTATTCTTACAATATATAGCCTTACAGATACTTAAAATGAAGAGTTTACATTAATAGAAAATAGTTGAGCTGACACTTATTTCAATAACAATATTGTATTTATTTGAATAATTATACATGTTTGAATTATAAACATAAAATATTAAAATATAAATATATTTATAATATAAATATAAAATTATCACATACACACACACACACACACACACATATATATATATAAAATACTACAGTATCATATGAAATGACAAATGTTTTCAATTACTTATGAATAGCCCTGCTAAACCTCATCTTATTATTTCAGAATTTTAAAGACAAGGAAACTTGGGGCCTACCATAGAAAACAATGTGTTTTTTTACCACTTCCAAGCTGGAGAAGATGGGTAATGGAGTTAGAACAGTGATCAAAAGCCTTCAACAGAGCTGTACATGAAATACCAAGTCTGTGGCATTAAATGTCCTAATATGATAATATACTAGGCTGTACTTATTTATCAACATTACTATAGACACATACATATATTATTTTTAAAATGACCCAAAAAGTGGTTCTCTTACATTAGTTATCTGATTAAAAAAAAAAATACAAGCTCTCACCTGGAAGAGTTTAAAGAGGGTTCTGCCATTGGATGCTACCATTTCTAAGAGCATATCAAACTGCTGCCCTTCCGTTGTCTCACTGTATGGAGCACAGAGGGCAAAAGTAAGGAAGTCCAAGAGTGAACTAATAACTAGGGCACCAGTACCATGATCCTGAAACAAAGTAACAAATTGCCTTGACTTAGGACAGAGAGTTTTATTCAAAACAGCAATAGTGTGTTTCTGTTATTCTGTATGCTAGAAATAAACATTTAATTTCTCAAAAAAGTTTCAAAATTTTATAGTAGTAGTTTTACTAATGTAGTAAATCCATTACTCATTATAGTGCAAAAGGAAATTAATTAAAATTCAAATTTCTAGATAATAACAGACTTCTCAAACATGTATATCTAAAGTTAATGTAGATTTGTATTAAAAGCAATCATTGACAATACTTGCAAAACTGACAATCTGTTCATGTTCTAAGACATTATAGATTGCCCATTCCCAAAACTGTTAACCAGTGACTGAAGAACAAATTTTGGACTTATTTTTTTTTAACAGCTTATTTAATGACATTTTAAAGATCCTCCCCGCCCCTTAAAAAAATCTAGACTATCATTATAAAAATATAAAAGCTTTGCAACTCATCCTTCCCAGATTAATGGATATAGTCCTAAAATTGGATCTCTTATTATTAGTGACCAATACTGATCAAAGTTGGGAGCTATAATTAAAAAAAACAGAAACAAAACTGTTCATGTTGCAGTTATGGAATACTTTCCAATGATGTATATTATCTCTCATTAGGAAAAATTTAATTATAACTTACCACATGGGAATTAAATTTCTCCAGTAAGTTTTCCAGGAACTTCTTTGAAGAGAGAAGAGAAGCTTTGTTTAGCTGTTCTTGTCTTAAGTCATAGTCATCATGCATGGGCTATTGATTAAAAACAGGGATATTTCATGAGCACTTCCACGTGCTGGCACCAAACAAAAGTCATTTATAAAGAATATTCATTAAGCACAGAAATAATGGACAAGACAAGGATACAGGAGTGATGATTTCCCTTGGGTATGATGAGACTTCATAACTTGTGCATCAAATTACTGTGGCTTTTACTGCACAAGTACTCCCTCAAAAGTCACAGATCTTCTTACAAGGCAAGTAACACCCATTCCCACTCCCCCAATTTCATAATTTAAACTTGAAATAAAATTTAGCATTGGAAAGAAAGTACTAAAATTCACAGCAAATACTTATTGGTCTCAAGGTGATTCTCTTTTGACTGTTGGGATAACTGAGAATGTAAAAGGATTCCAAAATGATAATTAGGTGTAAAGATAAAAAATCCCAATTCTGCTATTGATCACAGTTGACTTTAGGCAAGGTTAAGTTACTTTAACCCTCAGTCTCATCTTTCTCAGCTGTAAAGTGGGAATAATAGTAGGTACTTGGTTTCGGAGGACTACTATAAAACTTAAATAAGGTAATTCATGTAAAACACATAGCCATTATCTAATAGGTTATGAGGGTTCAATGTGCTTATTTCATACTATCAGTATTTTATGTTCTATTTATCCTACTAATTCTTTTAATAGATTTATTAGTAGTAAAGACAATAAAATTCACTTTTGAGAATAAAAGCAAGGTTATATACATGTGATTACTTGTGTTTATTCTATACTACTAAGCCTGCCTAAAGTACTTCATATAAGAAATTAAATACCATATACTATATACAAAATTGAATAAATCAGAAATTTTATTTAAAGTTACACTGACTAATAGCTTCTAACCCCATATAAGCTGTTACCAAGTTACATCTTTACCTCTCAAACAGCTTACAAATATGCCTTTAGCCCTTATACTACCTTAGAATCCTAATATAATTTAGTCTACCTACCTCTGACTTAACCTGTAATCTACTTCACAAAGCACCATGAGCTTTCTAAAAATCAAACTTGACAGATTATTGCTCCCCCATTGAAAAAATGTTCAATTGTTCCTTACTAAAACATAAAAATCTAGCTTATTTGTCTGATAAAAAGTTTTTTTTATGACTATCTATACATACATCTCTAGCTGTAACTCTTAATCCCATGTACCTCCAATACATACCTTTAAGATCCAGCCACATTCAACTATTTGCAGCTTCCTGTACATGCCTTTATGTTATTCCCTCTCCCAGGAAAGATGCCTCACAGCTGGAAAATATTTGTCTGTCCTTCAAGATTCACATCAAGTGTAATGTCTTTCAGAAAGATTAGCCTAGAATCTTTTATCTTCCTCTTACCACAAAACCAAAATTAAGCGCTGCTTTTTAGGGATTCCAAAGTCCCTTATCACTTTATATTGCATACATATGCCTACCTTACTAGATTTTAAGAAAAGATGGAACTTTGTCTTAATATCTTTGTATTTCTAGTACATACATAGCACAGTGCCTGGTTTATAGGATGTGCTAAGCAAAAGTTTATTTGAATAAATGAATGGCTATAAGCACAATTTAGGAAATATAGAAACATTGAATTTCATTAATAAAATGAAAATCTGGATTTGTGGAAATTTAAACCCTCAGTCAATTTAAGAAAAATCATTTTCCTTAAAAAACCACTACTTACACACATGAGGGCACAAAGCATATCAACAGCTGCATGGATTACTCCATTGTTGTTTCTTTTGAGTGCTTTTACGACCTTTACTCCTAGACGCTCTCGAAACCTTGTAAAACAAAAAAACAACAACAAAACAAAACAAAACAAAAGAAAAAGCATATAATAGCAGCATCAGAGCATTATTCTATTGTTTTACTATTAAAATATGTCATCTTAAGTTTCCATTGCATTACTATAGTAATTACATATTTTGAATCCCATCCCTAGAATATATCAGTTTTCATAATACTTTTCTTGAGAGGAAAAATTTAGTTAAAACTAAAAGGCATGTAATTTCCCATTCAAATTCACTAAAACAAGACTCAGTAATATTACAGGTGAGTATGATACCAATATCCACTTCAGTTACACTCCTCTTCCTTTTTTATTTCTCATAAATAAAAACAACCATATCACCCTACAAAAGGTAGCAGGTTTAGTCAGCTATAAAGAGGTGAACTGTTGACTAGTCATTATTTTGAATTGTTCAAATTCTCTAAAAGAAGTTATGTTTCAGAAGATAACTTACCTTAGAAGCTGAGTAAAAGCTAGAAAACCAGCTTTGGAAGCCACAAGCCTCCTGACAGCCTGGAACTGACTCTCAAGTTCTGCATTTGAAGCAACAACATCTCCTTCTTGGGACAATAACGCTGTTATGGCATTATTGATCAATTTTTCTTTGTTTTCTGAGAAGAGACCCTAGGTGAGAATACATTATGTTTAAAAAGTTTCCATACCAAATGTTAATGACAATAAACAAATGATGATACAATTTATCTTACATCTTGCGTTACTGCATGCAGAACTCCACTATATGAAATATTAGCATTGAACCTGAATACAGCATCTGCAAAGTTGCCATCTGTAAGAAAATAAAGAAGTTCAAAAAAATTTAGAGATTTGCATTCCGAATTCTTCAATTATTAGTAAGTAGACAGAAAGAAATGTAATTACATTTAAATCATTACTTACTTGGAGGTGTAGCCAGGAATCTGAGGTGAAGGCTCTCCACTTCCTCATCAACAGGCATGCTGAGTAAGCCCCATCGTTGGCCTTTATGGGTTGATGTCATTTTCACACAAACATCTCTATTACCAGAGGCTCTTACTCCATCCAGCAAACTTGCTAATAAGGAATCTCTAAGCAAGGTTAAAAATAAAAAGGTTTTATGATTGATAATTAAGGGGAATTTTGATTCAGAATGCAACAAAGACATGTTAGCAGGTAAACTGCTAAAAAGGGCACTCTGGGTGCAAGGAGA
>PVKE010018833.1:0-29093 GCA_004027555.1 Craseonycteris thonglongyai
TGGAGGTGGACTTGATTCTGGGAGCTGGGCACATAATGCGATGCATGGGTGATGTGATGTGGAGTTGTACATTGGGAAACTATCTAATTGTTACCAACCAATGTCATTAAATTTAACAATAAAAAAAAAAAAAAGAAAACATAAAAAGAAAAAAGAAATTTATTAGGGTGACATTGGTTAGTAAAAATTACATAGAACCCTATGATTTCATTAGTATGTGGAACATAAAATTGAAAGCAACAAACAGGAACTCATGGTTACAGTCAATAGTTTAGTGGGTATCTGAGGGAAAAAATGAAGGGGTGGAGGAGGAGAGAGGGTACATCAAATAGATGGTGATGAAAAGAGAACTGACTCTGGGTGGTGAACACATAATGCAACATATAGACAATGTTTTATAGAATTTGTCAACTTTAAAACCAGATTCATGGCACAATACAGTAGTGGTACAACATTTAGTGAACACAGATGATTTTCTTTATTTAAAAAAAGGGAATAAAACTAAACTCTTTTAAGTGTTCACCTCACTTTTAAAATATCTATCATTAAGATATTTGATTATATGTCTAAAATATGACAGTTTGCCACACAAAATTATTTATTTTTTAAATATAGCAAACACAGAAAAATAATTGAAACTACCCATTTTATCTGCTACTATTTTTGTATTTTCCTGCCATAAGAACGTGTAAGTTATTGTATAAATATATTCTAATTGACCATTTAATTTAATATTTATGCATGTAGTTGTGTCACATTACATTTTGCACAATTTTTCACATAATCATCTGGTTCACTATATCCCTTCAAAAGATTTTGCTAAGCAACTAGCACCCATACTATGTCACTTTTCTGTTCTAGAAAATTGAAATGCAGTTGTAAAAAAGACAGAAATTGACTCTGTCTTCACAGAAATTTATTAACACTTGGGGAAAAGAAAGGAATAAATAGGCAATTGTAATGCAGTGTGACATATGGTATGATAAATCTAGAGGGCTAGTGGGTACATAATGGAGTGTTTAATAAACATATTATATGGAAGATGAATAAAGTACGAGGTCTGACAATTAAATTCACAAGCTTGCCAGCATGAGTTTACTGGTATGTGTCTATGCTGAGACTTTTATGTTTATAGGATCATTTTAGAAAAAAATGAGTGCTGAATTTCTTTTTTTTTTTTCATTCTTGCACTTGTAGGCCAAGCATATCATCAAATGTAATGAAGATAATCTCCAAACCTCACTTTAAACATTAATTTTATTCTATCCTTCCACTATATTTAGTATTTCAACTACTGATATGCAAAAACAATAAAAGCAAAAACAAAAACAAAACTCCAAACCTGAAAATGTTTATTCTTTTATTCCCAAGCCCATTTTACTAAAAATATATTAAAAAGGAGAGATTATCCATTAAAAAGGTCAGCCAATCAAAGAAAGCAAAGGGCCTGTTTATTTGCCTCTGGAACCACTACTTGGGAATATAGCTCTAATTATCAGTCTCTAGATAATAGATGCCATCAGTCTGTTTCAGTTACAAGACATGCTAATACCTCAATGGAAGTGAGGAGTAATGGAATACCAGTTTGGGAGGAGTTAACTAGATATAGGGCTGTTCTACAGAAAAAGTTGTTATAATTTACAATATCCAAAGAAATGCAAAGTTAGTAGGCTCTAAAATGGGGAGTAAGAGATGATGTTCATGGCTTCTATTGCACTTGGAAGATTAGGTAGTACTTATTAATGGTATAATCAATAAGTGAAATAACATGATGGGACTGAAGACTAATTTTAACCTTTGCTATCATTTAAAAATTTTTTCTTCGAGTCCCTAGTGATTCCCTTGCCCCTGGACAAGGTCTTTGGTAGCCTCCTACTTTTTAATAGTTATCTTAGATGACAAAACATTTCTGCTCCCTTTTAATCACAAAATGAAGACTCATTTCCATGCTTAAAATATCCAATCCCATGTAAAAGGCAAAACGGCAAACTTCATTGTGAGTTAAAGCCTCTCTCTCCCATTGCCTGTGCTAATTTCAGCTAGAAAGTTGCATTAGAGGTAGAGATAGGTGATATGTTTACCTTCATCTGTATTAGCACTGCTACATCTATCTATCCTACCCACTGGATTTCTGCTGCCTCAACCAGGATCGAGGTATGGAAGGCAGGAGGAGTAAGAGGAAGGAAGGTTCTTAGATGAGCTCAGGTAGTATTTGATGTTGATTTCCTCTGACAGGTGCTATTGTTTGAAGTGATTCTTTCCTGGGTGTTTAGTGAACTACCCTATGACTTTTTCTGAAGTCCTCTCCACATGGATAATAATTCCCCTTTATCTGTCCAATTGTGCTTCTCACACAGGTTCTTCACCTGGCTTTCTACCTTCTTGGTGAAACTATCTTAACCGGTGCAAAAAAAGCCCCCATGGATGTGATTCAAAATCTCTTCATGTTAGCTGTGTTTACCATGTGCCCCACACCCATCGTTAAGAATCCTGGCCCCTTGACTCTTTGTGAGATGGTCAATGGCTTTCCTAAGCATCTCTATACTCAGCTGCATAGCATCCTGTCCCTTACACAATTAGACTTGAGTTGGAGACTAGACTGGATGTCCTCAAACTCTAGAGTATTATGTTAAACCCCTCAAGAAATGGTCTCCCTGAAGCCCAGCACATCTGACTTGGGATCAGGGCCAATTTCTTTGAGTGACCTCATATGCCTCCTCCAGCTCTTTAGAATTGCTTTCAAAGAAATCCTCTTCCTATTTTCCAGTGTATTATATAATGTGCCTCTCCAACACCCTTTACAAGCCAGAGATGAATGACAATCTAAGGTTAGTTAAAACTAATTCACAGACAGCTCTTCTGCAATCCTGCTTAGGTGATCTAGTATTTCATATGGAAATGTTAAAGTAGATGGCACCTACTGTCCTGGATGTCAAAAGAAACAGAGACAAAAACAAAGAATCCCGTTCAATATTTTATTACTATGGTCAGACTTGTACATCCTAGAAAGTACAGAGCCAGTGACTAAAGCTATAGAAAATGAGAACCAGGCCCTGGAGTTGGTGTGGCTGGCAGGAATGAAGCAAAACATTGAACTACCAATCCTGACATTTAATGCAAGATTCCCATGTCAAAGGGTTGTAAAGTCAAGAGTTTTAGAGCAAAAACTAGTTCTCAGTTCTAGGCCAAAGCAGATATAAGTGGGAAAAATCTTCTTATGGCTCACGCTATCCACTGGTTGTTAATATATTAAGCGTATTTTTGCTTAAAACACTATATGAACTGGGTCTGCTCTCAGGAATTAAAATCATATGAGTTGCACACCTGGGGGAATAGACTAGGTGCTCTAAAGTGAGGTCTTTCTGAGGCCAGGGTGGAGTGGATGGTATTATAATTGCTAACTTGTCCTTACCCTCTTTGACTCTTTGCTTTGTCATATTTGTAAGTATCTCCACTTTAAAGGGAGCAACCACGGACAGACTGGTTAAATGGAGATGAATTCTGACCCTTGTTAAAGCTCAGGTGAAATTTCCAAAAGAATCTGGAAACATTATGAAGTTAGTTATCAGGGAATATAAATCGCCAGTGCTTCTATTTGTATGACTAATTAAATGTTGTCCAAATTATTGTTTTTTAAAAATAATTGAATCAGGAAACAATAAGGGAGTTTATCTGCTTTCTCAAAAATCTCGGAAATTCGAATCCCGGCCCCGGCCCAGACAGACCCACATGCCAAACTGGGGTGTGCTTCCCGAATGCGGTGAGGCCTCCCGTTCAGTAAAAAAAAAAAAAAAAAAGTAAATAAAAATAAAATAAAAAAATAAATAGGGGAAGCCTGGATGGCCCAGTGGGTTAAGTGCTCACTTTGCAGCGCTGGGGAACCAGGATCAAATCCCAGTCCCGGACCGTGCGGACCCATGTGCTGAACTGGTGAGTGCCCCCAGTTCAGTTCTCTCTTTGTCTCTGTATCTCCCTCTCTCTCTCTTTCTGTCTGTCAAAATCAATAAAAAAAAAAATCTCAGAAATTATGAGGAAAAAAAATGCTTTCTTGTCTTAACCTTCTAGATTACATATTCTATCTTGTTTTAGTGTTTGTTTACTGCTAGACCAGCCTGTGGCAGAAGGCCAACTACAATCTAAAAGAGATCTATCACCATCTTTGATGTATTAAGAATATGTTTATATTAATAGATTTTCTCTAAGGGGATTTCTCATCACCATTCCTGAGCCAAGTAAAACAATGTTTAGTTCTGTCAATACTGAGATTCCATGGAGGCAAAGGTGCTGATTCATGTATATGTATGTTTTTGATTGCTTCCATTAAATAGGTTTAATTCCATTGAGCTTTTTGTTCTTGAGTCTATGAATTGAAATACTACTGAACAACTAACCAGCTTAATAATTTTCACTTTTATTGCTATATGTAGATTATTGCATATAATGTACATTTTTAAAAGTTAAGTTCTCTGGGGACAAAAAGAGACAAAAGAACACAGGGTTGTTCAGTGCTAAGATCAGATAGAGGTTGGAATTCTTCATTACCAATTTTGGATATAAAACTTATAAATCTTTAAAGTTGGGTGGGACCTTGGAGACTCTGTAATCTGATCATCTAACTTTACAGATAAAATTAATAAAGCCCATGATGAGGATTTGATTTTAATTTGCTCAAATAGGTTTTGGAATATTATTAATGCTCAGAATCACTTTTATAATAGTGGAAACAGAGAGTGTCATATATACAGTGTTTATTTGAAAAGATATCATTGTTTAAGTGTGATTATGGTCATATACAAGGTTCAGTTTGTACATGAGTTATTTGGCCAGATGTATTAGATTAAAATAATAAGCTTGAAATTGGCATCTGGCTCCAAATTTTCAGTTTTGTTTTCACTGTAATGTAATTTGAAGTTAAATATTTCTGAAGAATAGCACACTGTCTATTTGTACTCTAAAAAATGAATCAAGAATGTAATAATCCATGTATAAGTTTGACAAAGACTGTTCTTTGACTGAGAATATGATCATTACATGAATAGGTGGAGGCATCAACTGCCTTAGATTCCCCCCTTCATTCAGGCTGAGGTGGCCACTAGTTCCAGTCTGCAACCCCTCACTAGGAAGCTCTCTGGGGTAGCAATGAAAATACAATAGCTTATGGTCCATATGAGAGTAAAGGTTAATGAGAAAAGCAGACAGTCAAGGGAGGACATTGTTTGCCTTGACCTGGGAATTGACACCTGGACATTTATATTATTTGCTCAAATGGAAACTGAGCCTGATCATTTGAACATATTCAATTTCTTTTACATTTTTAATTGTTAAATTTATTGTGGTGACATTGGTTAATGAAAAACACATAGGTTCCAGGTGTACAGTTCTACATTAAATTGTCTATGTAGTGCATTATGTGCTCACCACCCAAACTCAGTTCTCTTTCTATCACCATATATTTGATGCCTCCTCCCTATACCCCTACCCCTGTTTATCCACCCATCTCCACACTTACCCTCAGGGAACCACTAAACTATTGACCGTATCTATGAGTTTTCGTGTCTTTGTTATCTTCAGCGTTACATTCTAACTATAAGTGAATGTCTCCTGATTTTTCAGTTTGACCTATTTCACTTAATATGATGCTCTCAGGGTCCATCCATGTTGCCACAAATGGCTATATTTCATGTTTTCTTATTGCTGAGCAGTATTCCATTGTGTAAATGTACCACAACTTCTTTATCCAGTCATCTATCAAAAGACATTTCTCAACAGAAACTATACAAGCCAGGAGAGAGTAGAATCAAGTATTCAAAATATTGAAGGACAGAAATTACCAGCCAAGAATCATCTGAGGGGAAGCCGGGATAGCTCAGTGGGTTAAGCGCTCACTTTTCCGCGCCGGGGACCAGGGATCGAGCCCCGGCCCTGGCCCGTGCGGAACCATGTGCTGAGCTGGGAGCTCCCCCAGTTCAGTTCTCTCTCTCTCTCTCTCTCTGTCAAAAAAAAAAAAAATATATATATATATATATATAAAGAATCATCTGACCAGCCAAGTTATCTTTTAGATGTGAAGGAGGAATAAAGACCTTTTCAGACATTCAGAAGCTGAGGGAATTCTCCAACACAAGGTTGTCATTTCCAAAAATACTGAAGGAGGATATTGAATCCTAAACAAAAAGTAAAAATAAATAGGGATAAACTAGAACAACAAAAACATAAAAGGAAGGAAGTAAAGGTTTAAACTCCCAAAGAGAATGGAGATAAAAAGCATCCTTAAGAAAAGTGTCAGATTCAATTTTTTAGAAGTTACCTTTTGATTTTTTTCTAATTCAAGAATTACTTTTTGCAAAAGAGGAAAGTGGGAAGCTACTCTGTGCTATTTAATATTATCACAAGGGTAACTATTTTTTTGATTTTATTGACACTGCTAAAGCATAAAGATCCTAAAGCATAAATGTATCCTAAATCATAAAGATCTTTCAGATGTCTCAAGGAAGTGTGCTGGTTTTATATAATTCTATTCAAGATCTTAAGAGCAATAGAAAACTCTAAAATGTTTCTGTCCCTACTATTGTAAATGCTGTCATCTTTGCTATTTTACCTTGTGAAAGATGCTAAGACAATGTTCTATGTGCTAGTATATGAGGGCTCCTTGGAGAAAAACCCAGCCATTGCCAAAATAATGAGAATGGTTACATGGTTGGATACTTTTGGGGAAGCCTTCATAGGTTGATTCTTTTTTTCAGATCTCTGCCAATTACAAAGGAAAAAATACAGAACCAAGTATATATATATAAGTATAAACGGGTATATTAATAGCCTGAAAATTTCATGTGTAAAAAGAAAATAAGTAATTATATCTGAGAAGGAGCTGAAACAGTCTTCTTTTAAGATATTTTATTGAAATATTTTATGTCTCTAAAGCAATTTATACCCCTGTGATGTACTTAATAATCAACACAATGGAAGAATATGCCAGTATATGTCTTGATAGTCCATGGTGCCTTTCAAATGTAAAATCATTATTTGAAGCAGTTGTCCAGTGTCTTTGACTTTTTGAGACATAATAATAAACACACTATAAGATTTTTTGAGCCTGTACTGGCTTTACTATCAGGCAGTGTGGCCTTGCTTGGCGAGATGAAACTATAGTACAAGTTTACATAGTGATGTAAAAGACTTATAAGAAACATCAACAGCTGAAGGGTCATAAATACTACATGCAAGGTACCGCATTATGTTCTTCACATATATTCTGTCCTTTAGATTTGACAACACCCCTGCATATGTGAAATAATTGCACTTGTTTTCAGATGAGGAATTTTAATAACAGAGAAATAACTTTCCTAGCTAAAGTTATATCATGTAAAGGTGAAGTCAGAATTATAGAGCAAGTTTGCCTGACTACAAGATTGAGAGTTTCATGGAGGAAGATGGATGTGGGGCTTTTTTACCCTCCATTGTCTCAAAATGCACTGACTATATACCGTGACATATCCCGCTCTATTTATTGGCACTGTGAAGGTAAGCCTACAAGGTCCTACATAAGGCATAAAGGGACCAATGATTAATAGTAAGGTATCTAACTGGACACATTCCTTTCCCATAAACTTCCATCCAACCCATTGCCCAAATCTTTCTATTCTCTAGAAAGCATACTTTAAGTATATTTATTGTCTCTTTTGTTCTATTTTTATGATCCTGGTCCACATGACCATTATATTTTGCCTAGACATTCACAATATTCTCATTCTACCTGTTATTGTTTTTACCACTTCCAATGTAGTCCTCAAAGGCTATCAGGAGGTTTTAAAAACTGTAAGTTAGAGCATGTCAATTTTGTGATTGAAACTCTTTAATAACTTTACAATTTGTTTGAAATAAAATAAAAATTTCTTATTTTGGCAGACAAATTTCTTAGTTGTATAGCTTGGCCACCTCCCATGCTTTCATCTCATACTACTCTCAACGTATTCTAAATTTTAACCACCATTGTTTTCTTTCCTGTCTGCCAAGCTTTGTTCTGCCTTAAGACTTTGTCAATGTTATTTCTGCCTGGAAGGTTCTATTTCATTTCTTCCATAGCTGAATGTTTTGGTTTATTTTTAATTTTTTCCCCACCAGTCTTAGCTTAAATGCCAGCTACTCAGGGAAGTGTTCTTTGATGATCCAAAATGAGTTTAAGTCTCATTATGCTTTTTCTTAACATTTAAAAAGGATTTGTCATTTTATTCTGGGTTGTGTTTGTTCTATTTATATACTGATTCTACTCTGCTAAACTCTTAACTTCTGTAAAGTAAAAACTATGTACGGTATTTTGGATTTACTACAATATATTCTGCCTTTAATTATAAGCTTGTACAAACTTAGGTTTCAGTTGAACAAATTGAATAAAAGCACCACAAATAACAATTTTTTTATTATTATGTGAGTAAAACACAAGGAAATTAGAAAGACTGGTGTGAACATTTAGGGTGTTGTTCTGATATTCCAGTCATAAAAATCTTGAAAGCCTTGATTGATTAATTGACTTTTTGCTATGTAACAGGCACTGCAATATTTTTTGGGGATTCAGAATTGCTGATCTAAAAAGAGAAATAATTAGAACTATGTGTATATTATTTATCTGGGATTGTCTCCATCATTATACTTTACCAGTCAGTTGTTTGACTTTTCCATATTCAGCTTTAGTATATATATATATTACATCTGAAAATTGGGCATTTCTGTAGTAGACCTATTTATTATGCAAGTGGAGGGTACAGTGTAATGGAGCATATGGTCAACTCTACAATTTGAGGAGTAGGAGGCAGAGAGACTTCATACATTATGTAATTCTTGAGCTAACATCTAAAATATGGGGGCAGCAGACTCATTTCATGAAGAGGAAACAGCACAAGCAAAGGCATGGAGGTATGGTATGAGCCAGGAATGACAAATAATGTAATATGCCTGAACTGCAAAAATAATAAAAATAAAGATTCTCATGTGACCATTGTGGACTTTGGAAAAACAAAAGGGGACTCAAATGAAATATAAAAATTCCAATTTTTAGACTCTATTTGAGCATGTGGTAATTTAATAATGAGATTGCAGCTATAATTGAGCAAGTTAATGTGCTATTTAAATATAGCTATTATAGATTCTCACCACTGCTAAGGATATTATCAATGTTCTTTTTTACTTATTATCACAATGACTATTTTAAATGTTTTCAGTCTTCTTAAACTCCAACCTGCCTCACCCAATCTCTTATATTTTATGGCTTTGAAGTAGGAGCCATCTGACAGGGATGATGTAACTTCCTAGCCTCTGGCTTCAAAGCTTCTTTTCCTTCTGCCTATCTGACTCCCATCCCACATTTCCCTTTTTGATCTCAGTTACTCCATCAAACTACTCTTTGAAAGGAAGAATAAATTTGCTTCCATCACTTCTTACCTCCCACTCACTCCTAACTTTTTATATTCCAGTGACTGTCTTTACTGCTCTTTTGAAATTAATCTTTTTGTAATTTCTAAAATTACTGGGTGAATGAAATTCACTCTTTCTAAGTTTTAGCTCTATATTCTTGACTCTGTTCCTCTTCAGCCTTCATGCAAGAAAATCTGCTTATTCTATTTAACTTCTCATCATTTGTATTTTCATGTGAATTAATTTTCAAAGTTGCTTTCTTAACCAAATCTCTTCTTTCTCTAGATTCTCTTTTAAACTTTTTTTTTCTTTATTTATATTTATATTTATATTTATTAAATTAATGTCTCCCAGGGTACAGGTCCACATATCAAAACTTTTGTTTTTTAAAAAAATTTTATATCTTTTAGTTCTTTAAAACCAAGCAATAATTAAGATTTTAAACTAACAACTCTTCCTGCTTTCCTCACTTTGTTAGAGGGCCAGCAATTTGCTAGTCATCAATGCCTTATTAGGTACACCCCTCTCCCTTCATAATCTCCCATAATCTCCCACATATAATGACAATAGATTATTAAGACAATCTCTTCCATTTATTTTATTTTCTTCTTCCATTTTTATTGCTATTTTTTTTTATCTCAAACCCTCATTTTTCCTTTTCTATAAAAGCATGATGCTGATCAAAATGTTCTTACCTTTGTGCTTTCAATACACTAAAGCCAGATTAATAATTTTAACCTACCCAGAAAAAAATCCCCCACTTCCTAGATAATAAAATCTTCAATGACTCCTTATTTCCTACCAAATTTAGAGGAAAAACCTCAGGACGATTTGAAAACTTCTAGACAAATTGGAAGTGCTCTATTATAGTTTATTCTCTTCTGTATAAAATATAATTTCTGCTTTATATTTAGGTTTCCTTTTAAAACAGAGACTTTATTTAGTTCATGGATTGTATATTGGTAGTCTTTTGATGCATAACAAATCACTCCAAATTTCAGCAGCATAAAACAATATACCGGTACATTTATTATCTCACAATTTCGGTGGTTCAGGAATCTGGACACGGTTTAGTTTTCTTCTGCATAGTCTTTCATGAGAATGCACATACTGCCCAGGGCTAGAGTTTAATCTGAAGGTTTAAATGGGCAAAGATTCCTTTCTAAGCTCATTTGTGTGGTTTGTGTAGAATGTTGTTCTTTGTGGTTGTTGGCATGAGGGCCTCAGTTTGTTGGCTATTGGCTGGAGATTACCCTCAGGTCCTTGCCATGGAGAGCTCTCCAACATGGCAATTTTCTTCAATTAAAACCAGTGAAAGAAATAATCTGCTAGTAACAGAGAAATTACTCTCATGTAGTCTAATTACAGGAGTAGCATGTTTTACTGATTAAGAGCAAATGTTTGTGCTCACACTCAATGGCACATGCAAAGGGAATGGATTCCACAATAGTGTGAATATCAGGAGACAAATATCACTGGAAGCCATTTTAGAGGTGTCCTGCTTCAGAGACTGGATAAGGATGTGTGTATAAACTGCAAATAGATAGCAACTGTACTATAGGCATGGTACGGGCTGGTCTTAACAGACAGTGGATAGGGGAAAGTCTTTCAGTGGGGAGATGTTTGGATGGTACACTTGGTCATTCCATTTGTGTGGAAGGAAAAGTGGCCTGAAGTTAGATATGTATAGACACATATACATACTAATATACATACTCCTAAATGTGCACATAATCATATAGACTACATACATATAGATATGTATATGATCAGTAGCAAATGTCTTCGTCAGCTATTTAGGAGCTTGGAAGGAGAAAGATTAGGACCTGAGGATAAAGAGTTTTAGGTCAGAGGCATTTGGTTTTACATATGGAAGTAGGTATAAAGTTTGAAAATCTTCATATCAAATATTAATACCAACAGAGAGCACTTACAAGGTAAGACACACTAAGAACAAAGTAAATAAAAAGACTTAACCATAAGCCAGAATTTGTCATCAGCCAGGGTGCTAGCATGAAGGGCAAATAAGTGAAATCATGGTAGGGATGAAGGCTATGCATGAATTGTACAGCATGGGCTCTAACTTACTGAGGCTGGTCTACCTATTACTGCTCCAAAATATTCACCTTGTTAGTGACAGGCCAAGACTAAGTCCCTGATATGGCACCATCCCTTAAGGAGACTACCTGGCCACTTAGTGACAAGGAGACAACATTAGACCCTTTCTTCCCTGGAAAGACGAGTTATTAGCACTGATAATAAAGAACATTTCAGGGATGGATTTGCATTTCCTACCTTCAAGGTGTCAGCCAGCACTACTATTGAGGTTAGGTTTACATAGTGTTGTATTCACTAGCATGGGACCCTGTAACATTGTGTCCATCCAGAGGATCTATTTTTATACCAAAGGAGGTATGAGAGTTTGCCCACAACTCCTTTGTTCTACAAATAATGAAATAGATGCATGAATGTAAAGATCTTTCATTGTGGCCCTAGTAGAGAAATCTTTGAAGGTTCTTTATAGTTTGAGAATTTCCATTACAGTCAGATGAGTCATTGGGGCTGCACTGTGGCTCAGCTTCATCCTCTGCCTCATTCTGCTGTGTCCCTCCTACCTCCACACCAGTAATAGTTCCAAGAACACTTCTTATTAAACATTCTGTGTGCTAAAGAGAATCTACTTTCTGGAGGGACCAATATGGACAGTCAATACACTTGAAAAGATTTCATACTGAAAAAAAATAGCAGGGAGGGGATGCCAGGATAGCTCAGTGAGTGAGCTCCTGCCTTGCAATTTGGAGTTATGCTGTTCTGTTCCCAGCCTTGGTCTGTGCAACCCAATATGCTGACCTGCAGTGCAACTGGTAACTACTGAGCCCAGAGACAAAGATTTTCCCCTCCCAAGTGGAAGACCCTCAGTTCGGTTCCCGTCCTGTGCTGCCCCACATCCACCTGTGTGGAATGAAACCATGTCACAACTAGTGTTGTAGAACTATGGAGACTGCTCTGGGCCCTCCACCCTTCTCTCTGTCTCTCTCTCTCTCAAACAATAAAAATAAATCTTAAAGTAAAAATAAAGAAGGGGATGCCAGGATAGCTCAGCAGGTTGAGGGCTTGCCTTGCAACTGCAAGGTCTGGGGATTGAATCTTGGCCCTGACCCATGCAAAACCATATGCTAAACTAGGGTACAACTGGTAGCCACCTGAATTGGTGGCAAATATTTTCCTATTCAATGCAGGAGGCCCCCAATTATATTCCTGCCCCACATGACCCCACATCTACCTGTGTGGAATGAAATTACATCACAACCAATGATGTACAACTATGGAGAATGCTCTAGGCCTTCCCTCCCACTTTTCTTTCTTTCTCTCTCCCTCCTTCTCTCTTGCTCTCTGCCTCCCTCCAGCTTTCTCTCTTACCTTTTCTCAAAAACAATAAAAAATAATAAATGTTTAAAAAGTATATAAATAAATAAATAAAGAAAATAATAGCAAGGGACAAATTCTAATCATAATGCATGGGTTAATATAAAAGTTTAAGAAAATATTTTAATAAAAAATCTTATGAAGATATTTATAAAATGGATAGATTCTTGAAATTATAGTGTTAATTATAATTACAGTTCTAGTAAGTCAAATATTTAAAGTGAGATTTCATGAAATAAATATGCACCCTTTCACTACATTTGAGATATTAATAGTTTTTGTCAGTAAAATCTGTCAGTCATAGAGATGTTTTTTTAAGCTAGAATTGACAGTAACTGGTTATGGCTGAATTTATACTTGAGTAGAAATTTAAGAACAAACAAAATTCACAGTGTGGTATTGTAAACATATAGGTAGTTGCTCTCTCTGAAAAGTATAATCATTGTGAGGTTTTAAGTTGGCAAAATGTAAATCTCATTTCAAATAATGTGAAGTTAAAAAATCTATTTATAGTCTTTTTCTTTTTCACTTGATCTGCCATCAATTTATATTTTAGATACTTGCTTTTCTATTATATTTGTCAAAACCTTTTTTATTTCTCTCTCTTGATGCTAAGATAATTAAATGATTGACAGATTTAATTGCATTGTTTTTTTATCTGAAAGATAACAGTTTCTTATTACTCATATCCCATAATACACCATCTATGCTGCAATCCCGTAAGTAAAGAGATCTAAATTACCAAACAAAGTATCTTTTGAAATTCTTATTTTAAGTTTGTGAACAGGATGGCTAATTGTTCATAATTTAAGCATAATCTAGAATCAAGGGTAAAAAAAATCCCTTAAGATGTCTGAAGACATTTGTGTGCCTACAGTCAGCAAGAAAGCCCTCTGTTGGAACTGGACTATCCAACATGGACACACACACACACACACACACACACACACACACACACACACACACATCTGGTGGTTTGTTACTGACTGTTGGCTAGGGTAATTCAGTTTACTTCTATCTGGCCTCTTCATTGTTTAATATTCTGACCTGAGCTTCTTTATATGGTGACTGACTTCAAAGAGACTCAAAAGAAGTTTTTAAGACATAGTGCTAGAAGTCACACAATCTAACTTCTATCATACTGTTGGTAAAAGGAAGTAAAGAGGCCAGTCCAGATTTATAGAAAGGAGACACAGCTTTTACCACTTGATGGAAAGAGAAGCAAAATTATCACTAAAGAGCATATTACATAAAAGGAATTATTGTATCCATCTTTGAAAATAATTTAGAACATTAAGATTATCAAGAATGGCAGGACTTGGGGAAGCCGAGATGGCTCAGTGGGTTAGGCGCTCACTTTGCAGCACCGGGGACCAAGGATCGAATCCCGGCCCCAGCCTGTGTGGAACCATATGCTGAACTGGGAGCTCCCCTATTTCAGTTCTCTCTCTGTCTCTGTATCTCTCTCTCTCTCTCTCTCTCTCCTCTGTAAAAAAAAAAAAAAGAAATATATATATATATATATATATATATATATATATATATATATAAAAGAATGGCAAGACTTGTTATAATAGATAAACTTAACAGGGCAAGGTCTGTCTGAGGAAGGGGAATTAGACTAAAAAGTTGAATGAAATGAGAGAATGAATTATGCCAACACAAGGGAAGAAAGAATATTCTTGTCAAAGGAATATTGTTTGCAAAAGTCCCTGAAGTGGAAGAAAACTGCTGTGTTGGAGAAAATCCTACTGTTTTTTTTTGTAATTCAGGCAAGATATATTTGCTTGAACTAAGGAGATATTAATATTTGTGAGGGTGGTTAAGACTTTTCATTTGGTATAATGAATAATACAGTGGTACCTTGGTACTCATTGTTAATTGGTTCTTGGAGATGCAATGAATACCAAAGAAATAAAGAGTTCCAGGATAAAATTTTTGGGCCCAAATGTGTGGAGTACCAAATTTGATGAGTTTCTAAGTAGTCGAGGATCAAGGCATTACTGTATAAGGTTTTAGATAGGCTGATCAGATATACCATTATATTTTATTTTATTATTGGTTTTTCTTTGACTTCCTTTTTTATTATTATTGTTAAATTTATTAGGGTGTCATTGGCTAGTAAAAATTACATAGTTTCCAGGTGTACAATTCTATAGTACCTCATCTGTGTGTTGCAGTATTTGTTCACTACCCAGAGTCAGTTTTTCTTTTGATCACCATGTACTTAGCTCCCCCACACTCCTCTCCTACCCCACTACCACCTTACCCTCAGGTAACCACTAAACTATTGACTACGTCCATGAGGTTTTGATTCTTTGTTACTTTGTTTTATATTCCATATATTAGTAATTCATATAGTTAATTTTTTCTGTATGGCTTATTTTACTTAGCATGATGATCTCGAGTTCTATCCAAGTTGTTACAAATGACAATATTTCATCTTTTCTTGTAGTTGAGTAATATTCCATTGTATACCTGTACCACATCTATAGCACTTTGGCAAACTGTTTCAGTGGAGAAGTATAGCTAGGAGAGAAAATAAAAATAATGCATATAAATAATTTATTATTTTTAAATAAAAATGAAGAAGAGGGGAATGATATTGTGGGCTTTTTTTTCCTTGCACTTTTTACTTTTTAATGAAAATTTTATGTTGTATATTCTTTTATTTTAAATTAAATTTATTGGGGTGACTGGTTAAAAATTATATGTTTGAAGTGTACAATTCTATAATACATCATGTATATATTGCATGATATTGTTTATGGGAAGGAAAAAATGATGGTGTGAGAGAGAGAGGAGGATGGCAAGAAGAAAGTGTTTGTAAGAGAAATGACAAATATTCAGACAAACCATAAGGCTTTAGTTAGGGATAAGGGCTTTTTTAATAAAAAAAAATATTTATTTAACTGTTTTTGACAGAGAGAGAGAGAGAGAGAGAGAGAGAGAGAGAGAACTGAACTATAACTCCCCAGTTCAGCATATGGGTCCGCACTGGGCCGGGATTTGATCCTCGGCGCTGCAAAGTGAGCACTTAACCCACTGAGCCATCCTAGCTTCCCCTGGGATAAGGGCTTTTTATCCACTTTAATACAATAAATTGTTATAGTTTGGGTTTAAAGAATATTATAAATTTGTAGATTTAAAAGTGGAAAATACAAAATTTCTTCTTGAAAATTTTATACTTTCTAAGTGAAAATATGGTCATGTGCTAGTAATGATATGTCAGCCAGCAACAAATCACATGCAATGGTGGTCCCACAAGCTTATAACAAACCTGAAAAATTCCTATCATCTGGTGATGTGTTAGCTCTCATAATGTCCTAGTGCCATGCATTACTCATGTGTATAGGTGATAGTGATGTAAATATACTTATTACACAGCCAGTCTTAAAAAATATAGCACTTACAATTATGTACAGCACATGATACTTGATAATGCTGAGAAATGACTATGTTACTGGTTTATATATTTACTATAGTATACTTTTTATTGCTATTTTACAGTGTACTCTTTCTTCTTAAAAAAAGTTTTCTATAAAATATTGTGTCATGTTATGCTGGCAACTGTCTTGTATATCTCACATTTACTGCATCCGTCTATTGTATCATTTTCTTTTGTGCTGAACTGAATCTCGTGTTATTGTGTATAGTAACATGCTGTGCAGGCTTATAGCTTAGAAGCAATAAAAAGACTGTATCATATAGCCTCAGTGTGTAGTAGGTTATAGCGTTGATGTTCGTGTAAATGCACTGATATAATGGAGGGGGTGGTGGTGCAACCTCCCCCCCTGGAATTTATTTATAAAAAGTTGTGTATTTATTCTTACATGTTTAAACATCAGTCACTTTCAAAGTACTCTTTGTTTGATGTAATACAACTATGGAGACACTTTTCCCACTGCTCAAAACAGTTTTTGAATTCGTTGATTTTTATGCCTTCTAGATTTTTTTGTTTCACTTCTTCCACATGGGAAAAACATTTCTCTTTGAGGACTTTTTCTATTGGGAAAACAAAAAAAAAAGTTACTTGGAGTGAGATCTGGTGAATAGAAAAGGTGGGTATGTGGGTCATGCCATTTTTGGTCAAAAGCTGCTAAATATTTAGCTCAGTGTGGGCAGGTGTGTTGTCATGCCACACATTGTGTAAATCACCCATCATGAAGTGGGCAAACACATTGAAAGAGTCTCCAAAAAAATTCACTGAAAGAGAACGCAACCTCTCACAGTAATGCCAGCTAGGACACTGATGCAAATGGGTTCCTAGAATACTCACCTAGCAGGGGAAGACTATACCACAAGGAACCCACACTCCAGAAGACAATTCCAGCTTTTTGGGGGTTCCTCCTTGTAGGCACAACGACATAATTGTCTAAAACGCATTTCGCAGAAAGTATCCCTGTGGTTAAGCAGTGTCTCACTGTAAAAGTCCAGTGATCAGCTAAGATTAAGGTAGTAGTGCAGGGTTTCGAAATTGTGAGAGAAGAGGTGTAATAATTATTTTAAAGGAGTGTAATATGAATTGACTAAAAAAATATAATACAGTCACCAAGAGTACTAACTGACAATTTGAGGTTTGTAGTAATAAATTTAAGTGGGCCAGAATAATTTTCTGTTTTTCCTCAACTACACCTAGTTACTTAGGTGCAGGGCTAGAATGAGTGTCTTTTTACAGTTGAGGTTTTGCAGGTAAGATACAAGGAAGACAGGATAAGGGAGACAAATCCCCAAGGATGAGTGAAGAATAGTTAAAATGATGACTCATGGACTCTAAACTGGGTAGGAAACTAAAGAAGATATTGGGAAATAAGAAGAGGTAGAACTAGTAAACTGAAAATCCTGGTGGAATGGGACTTGAAAGGCTGTGAGAATTCAAAACAAATTTTCTTTCAGCTCCTAAAGATTGGACACTCCTTGGAGGCTGACTATAATGAACAGTGACTGTGGCGGCAGAGACCTAAGGTGTCAAGATACCTGGGAATGGGAATGGAATGGACAAGAGCCTCTGTGACCAGGATTAGATATCCTGTCAGACTAAATAAATGAGAGTTGAGATTAATTTAATTTCAAGGGAAGAAATCAATATAGAATTTCTTAGACATCCAAGTGCATATGTGTGTCTATGCAGGAGTGCATGTCTGACAAGAGCCATGGTGTTTTTAAAGGGTTAAAAGGCGTTTTCCATTTCTAACAATATTCATATATTTTATAACTGATTCAAGTTTAAGCATAAATTTAATTAAAAGTCACAGAGAAACTAGGCTTTATTAGCTACATAATTTGAATGAATTTGATATAGAACATTAAGATATCTAAAGGAAGAATGTCTCAATTTGATGCAAATTGGTTAGTCATGGGAGCCTTTAAAAAAGAAGCCATGAAGGCAAATTTGGCAACTTATATCTGAGCAACGCCCAGGAGAAAAAGACATTTAGCCAACAGATTTTGAGTATACTCACTCCTTTGGCAAGCCTATCCCTAGTTTAAGATGAATTCATCATCAGTCAGAGTCTAATGCTATTAAAAATTGGATTCATCTAACTTTTTTATTTTGATTTCACATTTATTATACAGCTCTCTGATTATGGTCTTTCAATGTGATTGCCTACAAGGACAAAATGTGTTTGTTGCTCCTATGAGACACAATTATATTAGTTTCTGTAACAATTCTTTCACAGTGTAAATTAAATCACATTCTGGTTTTATTTATCTACCTCAGGAGCGTGGGTAATGTGAGCTTGTTCTTGGGAAGCAAATTTGCTTTTGGAATGCTGACAAAATCAAGTTATTAGGCATGTAAAGCTGCAGGCCAATTTATGGGTCGTGGTGAACCTACCCAGGTAAAGAGTATCACCCTGTGAGGTCTTTTGGGAAGCAGCCAGCCTTACTTACCCTTGGCAAACTCCCTTGCAATCACTGTGTACCTTGCCTACATTTGAAGATCTGGCTCAAATTTTGCTATTTCTGTGAAGTCTAGTCTGGGCCCTCTGTCTACTTTCAGCTGTCTATGGGTACATTTTATGCATTATACAATCTGCTGGGCACACAGAGACTTGCACGCTCACACGTAGAATTTCTCCAGGAGTTACTTCTTCTTTTTTTTTTTAAGATTTATTTTTATTGTGTTAAGAGAGAGAGAGAGAGAGAGAGAGAGAGACAGAGAGAGACAGAGATAGAGACAGAGAGAAGGGGGAGGGCCCAGAACAGTCTCCATAGTTGCACATCATTGGTTTTTCCATATTATTTTCAGTCCACAGGTGGGTGCAGGGCTGCACAGGGCAGGAACTGGACCAGGGTCTCACCCTGGTGGGAACTGAACTGGGGGCACTCCCCAGTTCAGCATATGAATCCACATGGGCCAGGGCTGGGATTCAATTCTCAGTCCCCAGGGTTGCAAATTGAGCGTTTAACTCACCGCATCATTCTGGCTTCCCCAAGTTACTTCTTTTTTAAATTGTTTTTGACACAGAGAGAGACAGAGAGAGACAGAAAGAAGGGGGAGGGCCCGGAGCAGTCTCCATACATGTATTTCCATATAGTTTTACTCCACAGGTGGGCTCGGGGCTATGTAGGGCAGGAACTGGGTGAGGGGCCTCCCTCATGGGAGACATGTCCCCACTGGGGGTCCCCTGCATGGGAAGCTTGCCCCTGAGAGAACTGAACTGGAAGCACTCCCCAATTCCTCATATGGGTCCACTCAGACGGGGCCAGGATAGGGTCCTCAGACCCTGGGGCTGCAAGACGAGCACTCAGCTCCTGAGCCATTCAGCGTGCCCCAGTAGTCACTTCTTATAGAAAGGATATACAACTGAGAGATGTCTATCCTTAGAATCCCCCAAGCAAGTTATATCTTTATGCTTTTGTTCCTTAAGTGAAGGCTTTAACTATATTCTTACTCACAAACAGTATTCTAGGATACTTATAGGCCCTATATGCAAGTTTTCCTATAGTGCAGAGATGGAATGACCTTTGGTATGGGCAAGAATACACATCAGGATTTTTGATGCTACTAAAAATAGAAATTTTAATCACTGGCATATGTCATTTCTCAATGAAAGTATAGCCATTGGTTGTTGATATTCCAAAGCATTCATTTATGTCAGTGTACATACATCAAGCTGACAACATAATTTATCATTTAAACTAGGACACTTTTGAGAACAAAAGTGTACACTATTAAATATATGAGGAGAACAGGTATAAACTAGAACTGTGTTGGGTAAGTAAAAACGTTATCCTTTATAGCAGTGGGATTGATGAGTCAATACAGATCAACACAACCATACTGTTTGTTAATAGCCATAATCTGCTACAATTGCTCTGTACCTTACTTTGTCATGTGCTATAATATTTGAAAAAATTTTTTAAATGTCACCCTGGCATATAAGGGAGATCACTGTAAGCACTGAAGTACAGGAAAGTAAAATTTATTCATAATCTAGGCTCTCATTTAATTATGAATAATTATGTTATATATTTTATATTATAATCTTTTTAATCACCAGGACAGAGTATATTTCACATAGAGGTGACATTGAAAATATGGCACATTGAGGGAGTTATTTATTTATTTTTTTAGTTTATATATATTTTTTTATCCTCAAGGTAAAGGAATGTTACAATAAAAAATTCTAAAATAGTGTTACATTACAAGCATAGTCCATGTAATATGTTACCATTTTAGTCATATGTTTTTTTTTAATTTAATTTTATTGTTAAATTTATTGGGGTGACATTGGTTGGTAACAATTAGATAGTTTCTGGATGGGCAAGTCCACATCACATCACCCATGCATCACACCACGTGCTCACCACACAGAATCAGCTCTCCCTCTATCACCATATATCTGGTGTCCACTCCTGCTTCCCTCCCCAACTCCCCCTCCTGCCTCCTCCCCTTTCCTAGTCATATGTTTAAACAATCCCGTAGAATTTTATCAAGAAAGCTATAATAGGCATTCTCTTATTCTTTCACTTAGAGATTTTTTCCAATTTTTTACTATTATCAACAACAAAACAGTTATTGATAAGATGATTTCCTCATACTAGATTAATGAAAATGGAATTAATGAGTAAAAATGAATAAAAACACTTGAGACTCTCAACATTGTAAAATGTTTTCAGGCGATTGTGTTAACATACTATTACAGTCGTGAATGAGAATGAAACTCACTTAAAAAATTTGCAGATCCTGGTTTTAGTATTAAGTTCATCCTTTGTGGTCAACTTGGAGACCTTTCTTTTATAAGGAGAAGTTTGCTTTTTGTGTAATTGCCAAAATATGCTTTTCCCTTGTTTATCTGTCGTTTTTAAAGAAATACAGTTACCATACCTTTCAATGATTGCAAATTCAAATCACATTTATATGTCTTCTGTTACAAATCTTTCACATTACCAGAATAACTCTGTGATAGTTTTGCTCTTGGCATGAATTTTCTTTTACTGGTGTTGGTTTTGTTTTAATCTTAGTCTCCTTGCCATCTCTACACTTTTCTCTGCCCCTGGAGTTTCACCCTAAATGTTCTTACTCATCACAGGGCCTTATTATAGGTGCATGTATATCACTCACCAAAATTTGTTTTTCCTTTAAAATTTTTTATAGTTATTTTAAAGTTTGGACTATTTTTTCCTTATATTTATGGGAAGGGCATGGTTTTGTAGTTTTATGTTTTCATCTTTTTGTTTTGTATTATTTTAGAAGGATTATGGGGGAGGGAACAAAGATGTAGGTAGCTGCCTTTAGTTTAGGCTTCTGAAATCTCCCCATAGCTTTTTCAATGCACTTTTTAAAAATTTACTAATTTTTTCATCTTCTTTTTTATCTTCCACTTTAGGCAGTATCCATTGCCACCAATTCCAAACATTTGAGCCTTGTTGTTTTTCCTTACAGCCAAAGTATAATTCAGATTTTTTTTTTGGCTCTGCTAAATTATTTATTACTATTGACCTATTTTCCAGCTAACAAAATTTTATTGTTATGAGCTCCTCCCTCATTTCTCCCATCTTGCACGTTTATGCTTTTGAACAAGACTCACTTTTACACCTGTAAGTTTTAGACTAGTTATTTGGTTTATGGAGGGAGAAATACATGTGGATTATGTATTAAAATATGTATCAGTTATTCAGAGGTATGGTGTTTTCATATGAAACATAGCTAAGACTTTTCAGGAAAAAATATTCTGCTTATTTATTTGGAGAAAATTATAATATACATTTAGCAGGTGCTGTCATTATGAGTTTTAGGAAGAAAGGAGAACTAGGGTAATAATTCTTGATCTTTCTGGTATGTAAAAACTCATTAGGGAAATGAAAAAAAAGTAAAATGTTATACCCTATTTCTGCAGTTTCTGATTTAGTAGATCTGCAACGGGACCTTGAGATGTATATTTAAAACAACTGTAGAAAAGCTGGGATGGCTCTGCGGGTTAAGTGCTCACTTTGAAGCCCTGGAGCTGGAGAATCAAATTCAAGCCCTCGCCCATGCGAACCCACTGAACTGGGGTGTGCCCTCAGTCAAGTTCTTGCTGGGGCCTATGTGGGAGGCTCCTGGACCAGTTCCTGCCCTGCGCAGCCTCGTGCCCACCTGTGGAGTGAAACTATACGGAAAACTATTGCTGTCAACTATGGAGACTGCTCTGGGCCCTCCCCCTTCTCTCTGTCTCTGTCGGTCAAAAAACAATAAAAATAAATCTTTAAACAACTGTTCCAGGTTAATTCTTCTGCTGTTGTCATAGTAATACCATTTGAAACATTTACCGGTAAACTATGGATAGACTTTTAAACAAAAATAATCCATATCGTGAATTTTCCTGATAATTGAAACAGATATCATGTATATATATATTTTTTCTCCCAGGTTCTTCTGATTTATGAGTTAATGTCAGCACCTTTCTTTTTTGTAAATGATTGTTACATTTGGAAGGCAAGGTTGGTGCCACCTAAGAGGGTTTCTGCTACAAAAAATTGAGGACATCCTGCTCCTTTATTTGCAAGACCTCAGGGACTCTGGACATTGTGAAAGTTTCCCTTGATGTTATTTTGTGAACCTAGAACAATATCATATGGACCCCTCTTTAAGTAGCATGGAAAGGCTTGGTGGTATTTACTGTGAGAGAGGTTTGGTTATCACTGTTGTTCATCAATATTATTCTACTCTGCAACCGAAGAGGATTGTATTTATACACTCTCTTACTGTTAAATGTGGACTATGACAAAATAATAGCAAAAATAACAGGGCTAAAATAAGGGTATTGATGTCTATTTCATTTGTCACTTAATTTTTATAACACACTAGTCTCCGGAAGTTGCTTAAAAGGGTGAATAAATCTTCGTTAGTATTCACATTGGAGAATACCATTGAGAGGCAGCTTTAGAAAAACCTTTTAATTTCTGATTTTCACCTTACACTTAAAACTACTTATTGGTTTCTATGTCTGGAGTATTGTACTCAGTCTAGCATTTCTCCTGCAGCAGTCATGGGATCTATTTACAAACCTCTCTTTTGACTGCTCTGGATAATGAATGAGGTGACCCCAAGTTTTCATCTCCCTAGTAACAGTGGGATATGCTATATAGCCTATAAGGTTAGGTCTGTCCACTCCAAACCTATCTTCAAAATTTAGTTAAAATCTATCTTAGTTCTGACAAAGTGCCACAGATTGGGTGGCTTATAAACAACAGATTTATTATGGTCACTTATTTATTATTTCTTGTGGTTCTGTAGGCTGGAAATCTAATATCAGGGCACCAGAATGGTTGAATTCTGGTGAGAACCCTCTTTCAGTTTACAGACTGACAATTCATCATATACTCCCTGACAGAAAGAGAGTGAGCCTAGGACCCTGGGCCTATTCTCATAAAGACAATAATCTCATTCATTGAGGCCCCACCCTTATGACCTAATTACATTCTAAAGACCCAAGTTCCAAATACTATCACATTGGTATTAAGGTTTCAACACATAAATTTTGGTGGGGATTGGGGTGGGGCCGACACACACATTCAGTCTATTCCAAGGTCCATTCTGAAATTTTTGTGTGTGTGATGAAATAATAAACAAATATGTCAGTAGTACCTCTGGTTGTTTATCGCAGAATAAATTTCATTAAGGTTTGTCTATATAGAAAAATTTTATTTAGTCAGGAAATGACTTGAAATTTTGTATTCTAAAAGTTCTTGAGAGCAGCTACATTCTTATACCCAGTAAGACTTGTTTTGTTTGCTAACTTTTATTGAAAACATATTTGTCAGGCACTGTTCTGATACTCTACATGTGAAACTGCAGTTAATGCTTATTACAACACTGTGATGTGGGTGCTATTATTTAGAGATAAGTAACTGAAGAACAAGAAAATGAAATGTTTAGTAACTAGAAGAAAGAACTGAGATTTTTGCCTTGTGTCTTCTTCAGAGATATTTTCATTAAACATTACACTATGGTTATTTATTTAACCTGTGGCAAACGGTAACATCCATCTATATATATAAGATAATTCAGAACTTCTAGCCTGGGTCCTTGCACACAAAGCCTGTCTAATATTTGCTTGCTATGTCCTTGTGTTTAAAAAATGCAGGACATATTCAGTCTCTTTACTAACCAAAAATCATATAGCAAGAAGAAAAATATATTATGTTTCCTTTATTTGGATGAATTTAAAACTAGTAGACTTTTACTCACCCATAAAGACAGGAAATTGGAAGTTTTATAAAAATAACAAAGAAACAATTATGCTCAAGTATAGCCCATATTAGCCCATTTTTAAAGTCAGAGGGGAAAATAATATTTTTCCAGAATGCTGTGCTTTGTGTTTTCTGTGTTATTAAACACACTTTTTCTTAACTGTTTCTAATGTTTCTCAAGAAGAGGTATAGTTCCATAAACTGAATCAAACAATACCTATTGTGTAATGCGGACATGTTAAACATTCATGTTTTTATTGTGTTTCGCAAGTATTATTTTGTGATTAAAATGGAAAAAATCCAGATTGCTGATATAATTTGTTCTGGGTGATTTTTCACTTGTTGAGTAGACAATAGTGATATGTAATATTGAAACATTTCAAAGACGTTTGGAACAATATCTTCCAAGGGAATTGTGCCATAGCTAGTTCACTATCCACAAGAGAACAAGATGTAATCAGAACATCTTACTGGTTCTTTCATTTTCTTGGGATGCATGGAACTTTACTGAAATATAATTGCCAAAAATTTAATATATTAAAAGTATAATGTGATGATTCAATATATGTATTTATTGTGAAATAATTGCCACAATTAAGCTAATTAACATATCTATCACCTCATATAGTTAAAATTTTTTGTTTGTGTGTGGTGAGAACACTTAAGACTTTCTTAGCAAATTTCAAGTATACAATACAGTATTGTTTATATCAATTTACCATGCTGTATGCTGTATATTATATCCTCAAAACCTATTCATCTTATAATTCAAAGTTGTTTACACTTTGACCAACATCTCTTCCTTTCCCTCTTCCTCTCAAACTCCTGCAACCACCATTCTACTCTCTAATTCTATGAATTTGACTTTTTTTTCAGTTCTACATATAAGTGAGATTGTTGAGTGTGCATGTAGTTTTAAATGTTACATGCAACTAATACAATTTGTGAAGCAAATACATTAAAAACAGAAATTGGACATTAAAAAACAGAAAAATATTTTAGATATGTAATATTTATCTCCTTGTTTATTTAAACGGTAGTTAAAGAGAACCCCAGGTTAAAACTTTTGTTTAAGACAGAAATGTGTAGGAGATATTGGGATAGCTCAGCAGGTTGAAGGTTTGCCTTGCAACTGCAAAATCCACGAATTGAATCCCAGCCCTGGCCCATGCAAGCCCTTATGCTGACCTGTAGCACAACTGGTAACTGCTGGAATGGCGATGAAGGTTGTTGCTTTCCAAATGGGAGACCCCCCCAGTTCAGTTCCTGCCCCCACGTAGCCATACATTCACCTGTGGGGACTGAAACTGTCACAACTAATGATGTAAAACTATATAGACTGCTCTGGACCATCCTCCCTTCTCTCTCTCTCTCCTTCTCTTAAACAAGAAAATAAATCTTTAAAAAAATAGCAACTTGCAGAGGTTTGTCTAGACCTCAAATGATAATGAGTATCTTCTTGGAGGCTCATCTTTTGTGAGATATTTCTGAAACTCTGGCTTCAACAGGATGTCTAAACATTAATGTAAATGACAAAAATTATTTTCATAATGTATCTCTTGTTCTTTGTGTATCCCCAGTACCTAGAGCAGTACCTGGCACAGAGCAGGTAATCAAGGCACATCTATAGAGTGAATGAATCACATGGTAATAAGACGTGTTTCTTTTAGATGATTAAAGTATTTTTTTCTTTTTTTTAAAGATTTATTTTTATTGTGTTTTGATAGAGAGAGAGACAGACAGAGAGAGACAGAGAGAAGGGGGAGGGCCCAGAGCAGTCTCCCTAGTTGACAGCGTTAGTTTTCCATACAGTTTCACTCAGCAGGTGGACGCGAGACTGCGCAGGGCAGGAACTGGGCAGGGAGCGTCCTGCATAGGCCCCGGCAAGAATTGAACTGGGGGCACACCCCAGTTCAGCATGTGGGTCCCCATGGGCCAGGGCTGGGATTTGATCCTCTGTCTCCGGGGCTGCAAAGTGAGCCCTCAACCCGCTGAGCCATCCCAGCTTCTCCAAAAGTATTTTTTTCTGTGTAGGGGCCCAATTTTATATTTGTTGCAGTGCATACTTATCTTTCCACTTGTGATCAATGAAAATATCATAGGTCTTAAATAATCTAAATCTTCTTTTTGGGGGCAAAGATACTGTACCAGAATTTTAACATGATATGAGATGAAAAAATATGTGTTGTCACTTATGGAAGTTCTTATTTCCCATAAAAGAATATTTGGATTTGATTTAATAAATCATTATCAGCATTCTAGAGTAAATTCTAAATATTGTTTCTGGATCTGCTAGTAGAAGAAAGAATTAGTCTGGAGAATATGGAAACAGAAAAAGCAAGAAAAAATACCTGTCAGTGCATAGTATGCTAATTGCTTAGAAAAGTGGAAAAGAAATATATATTTGTACAGACTTTCCTTGCTGTTAACTTAGCCAGTGTTCTTCTCTGACCCATTTCAGAAACATTCAAATATATTAGTTTACTACTCTTCTCATGGTCCCAGGGAAAAAGAAAATCTCAGTGACAATAGGAGATCAGCCCAATATAAATGAGGCAGGACTTTGCTTGATCTTAGAAGTGAGTACACAACCTTTGAGCACAGATGATCACGGTGGAACAAGTATTTAATAAGTGGGGGGAGAGATGCCGCCAAAAGGAAGATCTCAATTTCTTTTTCTATTTATACATGTTTATAATTTCATGAACTCTTACACACAATAAATTAGAATAATATTAAAGAACTCCAGAAATGTATGTTTTCTGAAGGTGATTCTAAAAAATGTAAAGGAGGGAAAGTTGATCAGCAATGTCAAATGCAGGATGAGAAGAGTGTTGTTTTGTCTTATAGAGATCTTCACAGTGTGTCCACATTATATAGTCTGAAGTACTGAGGATTTCTAGAACTCTGGATATGCCATTATTAATGTTTTAGAGCAAAAACACAACAAAAATCAAGAACAAAAGATTTTTGAATTAGGTTTTTTTTGGCATTATTTACCACTATTCTTTTTTATCTGCATTGGAGTATCACAAACTTCCTAACTAATGACCAAAACAACAACCTTTCATTATTTTATTTATTGATTTTGCGGTATATAAGCAAAGAAAAAAAAATAAAGCTTCTTGATAAATGTGCTCTATAAAGACCAGTACTTCAGGTAATTATATTTGTTCTCATACATTGTTCTTAAGTTTAAGAATTAATTCTCATTATTTTGAATATAAGTTATTACTTGTTTATATTTGAAAGCCTGCTTGATATGTTTTCTTCTTGCCTTTGAAAATATTGACAAGTTCTCGACCTAAATTATTTTGGACTCTCATGGATGAACTCATCCTTTCTCAGCAGTTAGCAAAATCTACTGTTGTGTGATCAGCCGAATTGGCCTCTATTGCTGCCTCTTAACTCTGACTTTTAACAAATGCCAAGACACTTTTGGGGAAAATTGCGAAGAGGAGTAACATGAGAAGTTCTTGAGATTCTCTAGTATCTGATTAGGCTATTATGTTTCTTGTGAAGTAGAGTACTCATGGATGAAAATATTCCCCATTCAATAATTTTTTAAGGGCCCCATGAGAGTACCATGGCAATTAAAACAGAACTTTGCCAGAGTCTTCCTGTAGTCTAGGGCCTTGAAGGGCGTTTGGGTAAAAAAAATAACATACCAAAATACAAACTCGTATTTTTCTTATTCAGAACAACAAAAGCTGAAAGACATTTAGTCACAACTTTATATTTATATACCTATTAAATTCAGTGATTTATTTACCTTAGCAAATTAATCATAAATGTAATTTACCTTCATTCTTTTCTTTCAACATTTACTCCTGTAAATGACTATTAACACTCTTATGTCACTGATGTGGAAAATATTTCTACATGTATTAGTATATCTCTAGTCTTAATCATGTTGGCATGTTGTGGTACAGTCATTGTGATATTTTAATGCAGGGGTGGCCAACAAGTCGATCGCGGTCGACTGGTCAATTACGAGGCCAGTTTTGGTCGATCGTCGATCGCTCACAATGTCTGGGGTGGAATTCCGTGTACCATGGACTTTGAAGCGATTGTAGAAGACAAAACTTTCTAGAAATAGTTTAATGCATTCTGGGAATTTACCAAGGTCATAAATTCCTAGAATTCTGACAGCCTGGCACTGTGATCTCCGCCCACCCAGACAATACATTTTGACTTATGTGTTACACGTGTCACCGGACGCAACACGTGAACGCAACAGTTGTGACTCGACTCATCGAAGAACACAGTCAGTTAGCTTGAATATTTGGTAGTGTCATACGGTAGCTTCTTTTCTTTTGTATTAACAGTATTCTTATCAATCAATATTATTTATCCTCGGTGACCATGTTGAGTTTCCATTTTTCTTCTGTTTAAAATGTAAGTACCTTTTCTTTGTTTTAAATTAAATTGCTTTTCTTACCTATCTATTTACTTGATAAGTGAGCATTCTCGGCAACAGATCTCTAAACTGCGGTCATTACACTGAGAGAAAAATAAGGGACCGTATTACAAATATATTAGGAATAACAATAATTCTATTTAAATTAAGAAGTCAG